>NW_019379750.1:0-29222 GCF_000648655.2 Copidosoma floridanum | reverse complement strand
TTAATTTTATCATTTTTTAAGGCTTTAAAAAATATAAATACAAACCTTATTTTAAAAAAATTACAATTATAACACAATAAAATGGGGGGTTGGCGCGCGGAGCGCGCAGGGGGGCGGAGCTCTACTAGTACATATAGTTGTATTGACGAAAGTGAGTCTCAGCCCCCCGCTCCCCCTCATCTCCCCCTCGATTTACGTAGTTATTGCTTGTTTAAACGTTATTTTTAATCGAATTATATTTGAGTGAGCTCCCCTTCGCTCTCCCCCGCTCCCCCTCAGATCCCGCGCAGCTCCCCCTTGCTCCCCCTCCCCCTTCCCCTCCACCTCCCCTCCTCAAAATACTTATTTATCAAATGTTGTACCATCGTAAATGTTAAAAAATGTATGCAATTAAGTACCCAAGTCATACCTCGTTTTTAGGGTTTCTTAAGTCACTGATCATTAGCCTCCATCTGTCTATTCGCTTTCTGTTACTCTGAAGTACCATTATTTGTTGACCTTGATTAAACTTTTACATTTCAAATCTCTTTCTGGTCCATGTCTACTTTACCCAATTATAAAAAACCCAAGGTATAATTAAATGGACAAACACAATTAAGCTTTTGAAACAATAATTCATTCTGTTAGCTTAATGTTGTGACATTTTAAGTGTCAATTTAACCTCTGTTCTTTTAAAACCCTTTCCACATTTTTCACGTATTTGTTTTTCATTGTTTTTATAAATTCACATACGTTTGTTTAAATGTGACGATCTTCAAAATAACATATTTTTGAATTACCGAAAAATTTCTAGCTAAACAATATTTTTCATTTCTGATTTATTCTCGGATGCAATTTGAATAAAATTTTTTTTTAGATTCTTACATCTTACTAAAGCAACGTATAATTGTCCGTCAGAGAATAAAGGTTTTTATATATACAATCCTAAAGAATCAAAACTCGCAGGGGGGCGTTAGTTCCACTAGTATACATATAAAATGAAGGGAATCAGGCGAAAAGTCCAGCTGGGTACTAACAAGAGAACAACTGTATTGTACCTATAAGTAACGAAAGGGAAGTGTAAATAGGGACTATGCTATGTGCTAGTCGCAGTCACAGCTCGTTCACAGTACTTATATGTAGGTATGCCCCTATAGAGATAATGTATATATACTTCTAATACCCGTTACCTTCTGTAAGAGCTAGCAAAAGGTGTACCAGAATGTGATGGCAGTGGCAGCACTGACCTCTCACTCACTCTTAGATGCTCAATTAAGTGCTGCACGTTTCACGACACTGAAGCCACGCTGGTGAGCTGATATATATATATATAGCCTATAAGAGTACCATCAAGCATAGGTATATACTATAGGTAGAGTGACAGTATGAAAATGCATCTTCTGGTTTTTTCTCTTTCTCTTTCTTTCCTTGGAACTCTTGAAAGCTAGATTGCCATACATGTGCATTGGTGTTTTTCTGAAAGACCACGTGCTCTAACTTATTTTGACAACGTACAGAAAATCTTTTTCTCGGATTTTGATTTAAAATTCAAATTAAAACGCAGTTACTTTCGATTTAAAATGTTAAGTGCGCATCAGTGTAACATACGAAAAACATGCCAAAAACAAAAATCAAGATGTCACCCAATTTGGGCATAGAATGAGAAACGGAAAGTATTGAGGATAATAAAGAAAAGGTTAATAAAATTAAATTAACAAAAATTTTTTCAACTGCAATTACCAGACAGACAGTAAAAGTTTTAGCAAAAGAGTTTCTAACAAGAGTGGTATAGGAAAATACCCTGAATTTTATTGTATGGAATCCAGAAAGAAAGGCTAAAAAACAGAAGCATTTATATCTTGTGAAAAAAAAGTGTTATCAAAAGTCGAAATTTTGAGAAATAACAGCAATACGACAGGGATAAAAAAACTATTTGAGAGGTAACCACGAAGAAAACTACCCTCGAATGTTTTCTGCAGAATCAAAGTTGACAAAGCAAAGGACACAGTAGGAGCTTACGTCATCTTCAGTGATTAAATTTTATTGCTTTTCACTAGTTTTTCCCAATGAGTATACTTTTTCCAACAACGCTGCATACTTACACTGGCTGCAGTATTCCAACAAAGTATTGGCAGTGCTAATGATAAAAGGAATCGAAGGTGTTATGTAATAGGTATGAATGGCTAACTAGAGGTGATAACACTGTCACTGCCCATACTTTTATTGTATACTTCATATGCATGACGTCGCACATAGTACCTACAGAGAAAATTGTACAAAGATAATAACATCTTCCATAGCCCTTTCATCATGGTATTTCCAAGTAAAATTTTTAATAAAAAACTCTGGTGGAATTAAAAAAGAAACATTTAATTTGCCTGCATGCTTAGAGATTTTGCAGTTTTGTCAATCAACAAAGTTAAGCATCGTTTGGCGTGACCAATATTCAGATGGGGGAGGGGTGGTGGTGTTTGAGTCTCGTTGTTTAACCCTACCTTTTTATTATATATTTAAAATCTAAATTTAATTTTACGGTACTATACTGTCACTGTGGTATGGATCATAAAAACATATTTGTTCTCCTACAAATAGATTAAAAATTGTTTCATATTTTTTAATCTAATCCAAAAAGAAATTTTTACTAGATTTTTCTTTATTTTCTTATATGATAGAAAACAAATTTTGTTTTTTGTTCAACGTATGCTAAGACTTTTTGTAAACATAAGTTACTTGAGACAATTAGTTTTTTTTTTGTTAAACTACTTTCTTCTTCACTAAAATACACTTTTCAGACAAACCAGCAAGTTAATATCGAAAGAGCAACAATGTGGTACTTAGCTTACAAAAATGTGCCTTTTAATTTTTTCGACGATAGCATCACCTACGATTTTTTTTCTTTGTTAAATATTATTATTAAATTTGTTAAAAAAACTTCTGTGCATGACAAAGCGCTGAGCTCAGTTTTTAAAAATGCGATATAATCTTAAGTGTATTTTACAAAATAACGATTCCAAACTATCACTTCTATTTGATGGCTGGTCCTCGAAAAATTTCAAATCTTATTTTAGAGTTACGGTACACTTTGTAGATAATAATTGGATTCTGCAATCACTTGCTTTGGATCTTCTCGAATTCTAAGGCAAGTGTAAAGGAGTGAAGTTTGAGAACATACGTTAGATAATGGGTCTTCTAATGATATGTTTATGAGAGAGTTAGAAGTGTTACATAAAATATCGGGAATGATTTTTGATAATGAAAATTGGCACTTTCGTTGTTCTGCACACATTTTAAATCTAGATGTATAAGACGTATTGAAACTGATAAACGTTAAAACAAGCCGCAGTTTTAAACTTAATATTTTTAAAGAAACAGAAGAAAAAGATTTACAAGAAGAAGATAAAGATGACGTAGAAGAATGAAAAAAAAGTGGAAGAAGAAAATGAAGAGGAAAAATATAAACAAAAAAAAAGTAAGAAAATACTGGACAAGAATAAAGATGAAAATGAAGCAACAGATTTTGAAAATATTTTGCACAAGTTACCGAGCATGATTAGGAAATTACGCTGCAATCAAATATTAACCAGAAAATTAGAAAATTTATGTACAGCATTAAATATTAAATTTGTCAAACCAACTCTAGAAGTAAGAAGTAGGTGTACTAGTACCTGTGAGGTGCTTAAAACGGCGGTCAATTAAAAAACTACTTTCATTACGTTGTGTTCAAATATCTCTGAACTAAAGAATTTTTTAAAAATATTTGAAACAGGCACTCGAGATCGTCTCAATTGAAAAAGAGCCATAGATGCCTCCCTCAGCCAACTTTTTCAACTTACTTTTTGACATAATCAGGTCTGTTTCATTTAATTTGTCTAACAAAATTCAAAGTACTACGCCTTATGATAATACAGTAAATAAAAAGCTTCTCACTGCTTCTCAAAATGTATTTAATAAACTTGCCAAGCATTACCGAAAATGTAACTGGATTTACATGGTTCGTTTGACTTTCAACCCTCGTCACAAATATTAGGGCTTTGACAAAACTGCTTGTGGCAAAAAGCTACAAAAGGAAGCAATTAAGAAATTCAAATAAATTGTTTCATTTAGTTATAATTTGGAAAAAAGAATTAAGTAACTATATGGACACAATAAGAGTTTCTGGAGGCAAACAAATCTAAGAACGGTAGAAAAAAACGCATGTCTATGTCCGATTTTGTCGAAAATGGCAATCAAACGTTTATATTGTAACGTGTAAACGATGCAGTATTAATTACAATTTTATACGTATGAGGCTCTGCATTAACTACTGGATAAGAAGCAATTTAAAACCTGAAATTTGAGAAATAAATCTATTTCGTATTAAAAAATTTGCACAACTTCTTATTATTTTCATGACTTTGTATTATTGTAAAAATGTATTTTAAAACACACAAATATTGACTTTCTTAATGCCATTTGTTAGGTATTTCATATGAGAAGATTAAGTAGTTTTTTATACAAAAATTTTGTTGAAGTAAACTTACTATTTAAATTGATATTCGTGTATATTTGTTTATTTATAAAGTCATTTAAATACCCATATTTATTCATTTATACAAAATGTAAAAAAGCAAAATCGAAAACATGATCGAGATTTCTTGACGAGATTTCAATAGTATGTCCAGAGAAGATCACGATGACCGAATTCAAGAATAATTCAAGACTAAAACAATATAAGACTTTTGCCTTTTTTTGTTCAAGAACAAGACTAAGATTTCGAAAAATCTCGTATTGTCTTGTCTTGTGACAGCTCTAGTGACGATAAAAGCTCGCATCAGCAATAAAAGAACTCTAAATACAAGTATAAGTGTGACAGTAAGTTTACATATTTCGTAATTAATTCTTTTGGAGATTTTACAATAAATTTTCAGTATAATGAAACAATGTGTTAATTACAATTTTTAAACTGGTATACATTATTAGAAATGAGCAACCAATGCGCAAGTAAACTATTCATTTATACACACAGTACGATTTATTCTTTCACACATGCTACATTCAATTTTAATACATACATGCACCCTTACAACGAGGCTGGCCATATAATATATCAGCATATTATGAATCATTCATCTAATAGCTAATACACACACACACGCATATAAGTGATGTATGAGTTCCACTTGTCACATAAGCTAACTGTATGTACACAATACGTCTTGTATGAATTTCACGGATGATTTGCGTTTTTACTTGCAATATGATTCGTCTGTATTAACTTGGGATGTTACATTATTGAAAAAAGTAATTGATGGATTTCTTTCAAAATTTAATTAATCTAATTTTTATTCTTCATAAACGTACAATGAAAAGTAAGGTGATTCGTACAGATCACATAAATGAAATTTTACGTATTTTTTTTATATCGTTACATGTTGAATTATGATTTTTTGAAAGTAAAACTATAAAAATAGGTACAATTAAACGATCTGCAATTTGTTGTAGGTACTTCTTATGGTATTTTAAATATACTTTTAATGTTTGAATGATACCTATCAACAAAATCTATGTATAATTGGGACCTGAAGGGACATTCACTGATTTCTCTTAATCTTTTCGATACAACTACATTTCGGGTGTTAAATATGTACTAAAAATGTATGTATGAGCGTACATGGTAGCTGTAAGCATGGAGTTAGAGAGGTAATTATCGTAGGCAGTAGAAAAATATTTTAAAATCATGGGAAGATTCGATAAAAGTGTACTGTCTTTTACTGGTCAGCTAACACATTGATTATTTTGCATTGTACTGACATGTATTGCTTATAATCGTTCACTTAATGAGTATAAAAGTATTTTTTTTCTACTGGGTTACCATGACAGCCTACTAGCCTAGTCACTGGGGCCAACCACTCACCACCTATGTGTGGGGGTGTATTGCCACACACATTGACAACCCTATTTACTGATATCATACCTGAATCCATGGCACAGTGCACGTATATTGCAGGGCGTCCACTCCTCGCTAATAAGCATCCCTGGAGAAGCCCCATGTTTCAGGGATCATTCCTCGTCAGTAAGGCCGGCAATCTCTGCCTAACGCCTGGCATGAGATCCGCTAATCCCTACCTACAGCCCTAACACTGTTTCACATTCACCCAGGCCCAAAAACCTGTAGGGCAAGAAAAAAACCCTCGAACTTCTCTGAGGGGAAATTTCACGGGAAAGCCCGCACCGAAACAGCTGGGGTTACATAGGAACTTTTCTCGATGAAAACAGTTTTTGAAAAAATCTGCATTTAGCGGGAATCGAACCCATGAACCTTAGAATCGCGTTGTATCAGTAACAAGCACGTCTACTACTGAGCCAATGCCACTCCTATGAAAATATTTATGAAAACCACACCTAATTAACATAGGTTTACTTATCTTAACGATAATTGAACCACTTTCGTACATAATATCGTTTCATGGAACATATACTAAAATTTATAATTATATTGTCTGTCAAATCGTTTCATTGAAATAAAACTTCACAGCTCAGTACATAAGCATCCTGTGTCCGTTGGTTTTTTTTATTAGTGTACATTTTTCTTTTTGCCATGATACACGTGTTTCTGACATTCACTGACCATAATGTGTGGTGTTTTAGTAGCAGAATTGCTAAACTATTATGGTAACTCATGTCTTATGACTCCTGTGGATTCTTAAGAATCATACTAGACGTGTATATGCTGAGGATGTTCCGATTTCGTTTATGAGACGAATAAACTATTTTATTTAGTTTTGTTTTTTTTTCCAAACAGATATCTATGTATGTGCCCATACATACGTTTGTTCGAATTTATTTTAGTCTCATTATATAAAATCAACTTCTTGTTGTTATTATCACCCTTTAAATACTGTTCCATTAAAGTCTTGTGATAAATCATGCAATTACAGTTTTCTCTGTGATCCCAAGGTAGACGATTCTTCCAGTTAAAAGATAGTCCTTTTTTTTGCTGTTAGTTTTGTTGGTTAGTAAGGAATATAATGATCTTTGTTGATAAAAAAAAACTATAGCTGAGTGCTTGGTTGATCAAAATTTTACATTGCAACTGTATTTATTTATAATTTCAATAAACTTAACTTTAAAATAATATTGTTGTTTTATCTAAATATTTCTTATTCTTTAGAATCTACTTATAACAAAGATTTAAAGGAAGCCACATGTACCTGTAAGTATATTTGTGAATATGTTGTTTCCTAATGCTTTTTTTTATATTTTTTATCACACTTTTTTTTACGTGCTACTTTTTTCAATACTTTTTTTTCATTTTGTTAACATAGAACACAATGGTTATTATTATTATTTTTTTGCTCATACGTTTGAGTATAAATATATAATTCTGTTATTATAAATAATGTTCCTTAGTGCTTTTAACAGTTCGTTTATAAGGCTTACAAAATATGATAAATTCATTATTTGTAGTATGACTTGCTTTCTACGTGCTGGGTGTACAGCCATTTCTTGTATAAACAAATTTTAACATGAATTCCTTTTTTTCTCAGTGCATTAAATAGGAAATGACGCATCGTGCAACAAGGATAAGTTGCATGTATGTTTTATTAACCTTGCCGTTTTATCTCATTTGTTTGAATTAACATTATTTATTATAACTTCCGTGATTTATGTGTGTATTTGAAATTTTTTTTTTTCCCCATTTACTTTTGTTATATTTTAAGACTAACATTACCATTATTGAGGCCTTTCAATCCCTTTTACTCTTCTTTCTCTTCTCCTGTTATGATTTTACTGTCTCTTTGACATAAGGCTTTCAGTACACAGGATTTTTTTAATTTTGTCTACATGCGAAAATCCTTTTTTTTCATTTCTCTGTAATTTCACATTGGGTTCTGTAATCGATGCCAACTATTTCATACGACCCCTTGTTCTGATTGTCTTACTTCCTATAAGGCTAATGGAGGTGAAATTTTGACTTCCACAAAAAAATTTATGTTTAGCGTCGTTTCAGAGTGGTACCTTGAACAGTATTTTCATGTACCTGCATTATCCCTAATAGTGCATTAAGTAAGTGACTGTATCATCTGTTCAAACTGCTCTGTGAATTTTTGGCCACTCTATGGTAACTTACAGCTTGTTCGAAGTTTTGCATGCTGGCTTAATACGAGTTTTATTTTTAACATACTCCGGCTAGACGTACTGCATGCGCTCTATTGTGCCGTTGCTCTGCAGGTAAAATATTGTGCTACTAAGTTCCACTATTTCAAATAACCTAGCCAATTCTTCAATTGCTTTGTTTTTACAGTGAGTTTCCCTATCGGACACTAATTTTGCCGGGAATCCAAAATATGCGATAAATTTTTTTTTTTACTGCTTTTACAGTTTCTTTGGCTGTTGCACGTTGTATTGGCACTAATAGAATACAATTTCTTAGCCAGTCTTAATTGGATAAAATATTGATATTCTTGTGCCTGATTTTTTATTTTCAGGTCCATAGAAATACATCAATATTTTCCGAATTGGTGTACCAGAAGTGTCAGTGATTAACATGACCTGTTGTATTTTTATTCGGACGAGTTTTTTTGTTTGACATAACAAGCAGCCCAATATTAATTTCCTGTTGTTAGGTCTTGTATTTCTCCAATAAAAGTCTTTTGCTAGCCTGCTGTAGGTCTTATTTATGTCTTGGTGCCTGCCAATTATAGATTCGTGGTATTCTTTAATTTTTCTGTATCTTTGATCGACCAGCGGTACAGCTAGAGTACATAGGTAAAGTGTCACTGTAATTCTTAAGCTCTTAACAATCTCTTCGAATTGTTCGACAAAGTGCGCCCATTGGCTTATGTTAAGTATGGCTAGGTTCCATATCAGTCTTATTAGTTTTTTTACTTTTTTCTTGTAACCAGTATTTTTAATGATTTTACACGTATTTTGTACGTATTTCTACATATTTTAATTAAAGGGTCTAGTAGAGGTGGGGGATCATGTGGAGACATCGCTCTTTCCTAGTGTCTATACATTATTGAGCATCGATTTACCTGCGTTACCTTTTTCTCTACTATTATGCGCATTTACGACCTTATTCCTTATTGGAGTATGCTCGACGCTTGGAGAGAACATTTCTGAAATAATTCCTTTCTAGAATAAATGTACCATATGTCTGCTGTGTTGTTTAGCATAGACTTAGCTTGTAGTCCATGTTTAAAACCATCTCAATGGATCCTTCTAATGTTGTGGATTTAAGACTTGCAACATTCTTGTTATATAGCGTTTTAAGGCCATTTAAGGATTGCTTTGCTACCTCTCTATGAATAGTTTTTTTTGACGCAAGTTTCTCGTGCAATCTTTCAAGTCTGGTGGCACTATACTTTGTGTGATTCCTGAAAATCGCATACATGTGTACCTGACAGAAAAAGAAAAGAAAAAGAAATTTATTCATTTATTACATGTAAAACAACTCATTTCTGGTATAAAAACTGTAACATAGAATTATATGGCCTTCAGGTACTGACAAAATAATCACAAGGGTTTCAAATTTAGCCGTTTATTACATCAAAAAATGAAAAAAGAGTGCTTTGTGCATAACTGTTTGAAGCCTTGAACATCTCTATTTAACTTTAGCTTCACGATCTACCCAGATCTCTTCCTTTCTCTCTTTTTCTCTATAGCCTGTGTTTTCTTAGTGGGGATATAAGCACATGGGCACGTAGCTATGCTATCGTATGTGATACCTCCTTTGAGTAAGATTTCGAATAAGTATAAAAAAGTACATCACTAGGTAAAAACAGAAGTAAGTACATATCGCACATTGCATGTGCTTACGATATGTATATCCTTAGAGAGCATGTGACCTTCATTCAAAATTTAATTTTCAATATTAACTTATTTCCTAGGTCTTTTTCCTGACATTATAAGCCTTCATAATCTCCTAACGCTCCAAAAAGCGTTAATTATCTGAAAGCTTGCTGCTCTACTGTCCGTAAAAAGGTGCTCAGGTTTTCCGTCATGATATTATACATTATCCATCACCATATAACTGCAAGTCCAGCCACGTCCAATGTCATCGTGCGTGCAAGTAAGCATTTGATTTAGGATTTTCACAATGTAAAAGCAATAAAAGTAAATGTCATTATAATTTATTTCTTCTTTTTTTCTTTATTTCATTAAATTACTATTCTTTATTCATTTTCAATGCTCGCCCCAACCAGTTCAATCTCGTCTGAGCCACATTCTTCTGCATTAAAACATAACCTTTCAAGTCATAGCCGTAATGGGCTTAGCAGTAGAAGTTAAGGGTCAGATACTATTTTATACATTGTTTGACAGATGGTGTGCCGTGCGCCGTACCAGAAACTAAAAATCATAGCTGTAGGTGTACACATACAGTGGTAAGCGTCAACTCGTAGCGATTATGTTAATAATTTTGAATATAATTGAACGTCTTTTCGGGGAGAGATAAAAAAAATAGTATGCAACGTACATCCAGAAAATTGAATATTCTTGCGTCCATGGCGTGATTTTCTTGCCTTCACCTTGGATACATGGCACATACGCCAGAAAATCTTATATTCTGGCTTTATATCGTGATATACTATTTTGGCAAAAGTTGATTTTACTAGATTTCATCAGAAAAAATTCACTATTCATCCAATAAAGTAAATACGTAAACTTTTGTGTATTCATTCTATCAAAAACGCTAAGAAAAATATTTCAATGTTTTATATTGGGATTTTATCGTAAACTTGTAGATATTCTCTGTATAGAGGGCCAGCACGCTAACTATGCCATAAAAAGTCTATGGATCTTAAAAATCATCAAAAACGGCAAGAATTGGCAAATTTTTAATGTTTAATACTCCAATTTGTAACAACCGAGATAATATTCCAATAACTGTCCTTACATTCTGATGAAATATTTAATTTCTTCTATCAAAGCATAGAACACTCCCATTGGCAATAATTAAATACCTCATAAAATACAAGAGCTGCAAGTATTAGCTCTATTGTAACACAATTTTTTACGTTGTTCAGAAAAGTAATAAGGAATATAAGAATTAATGTAAAAAGAGTTACAGTTTTGACATTGCTTAACTGATTTTTCTTGTTAGCAAAAAGAAGATTCTCATTTGTGCACTTCCATTTAAAAAAGTATGTAAAAGCAAGGAGACATAAAAGTCCTTCATTTTTTGACTAAATTTTTGATAAAAAACCAAGGCTGCTTAAAAAAGAAGCGAGTTCAAATAAAAGTTATGTTCCAGAGAACTGTGTCAAAATAAAAAATGTACGACAACACAAATGGTTTGAAAACTAACTGACAACTGACTGTGATACAAATCTTTTCTAAGAATTACTCTAGAAAACAGTTTCATGTGAGTGCCTTTTAAGTTATTTATTTTCTAAAATTCATTACGTATTATATTAACTCATTTTGCTTATAAAAACATTTTCTTTCTTCCTCAAATCAGTCTTTACTATCGTTTGGCCTCCTACAAATATAGAACCTAATTACGCATGGCAAAACTGCACCTCGTTTTGTCTTATTTTTTTTACGATCGTCTCAAAATCGTTTATCTCTGATTTAGTGATGAAAATGTAATAGCAACTTTTCCTCTTCGAAGATATCTATTTCATCCTCAATCGGCAACCTTAACAAAGCATTGCAATTACTATTATAGTTCGATTTAATTTATTCAATGTTGTAGTTAAATCCTAATAAAAAACTTCCTAATGTTGCAATCCTGATGCTGCCGTATGTGGTATATTTTTTTTCGGGCTAAAAACGAATTCAAGTGGTTTGTGATCTATAAAAAAGGTTATCTTACGAGCACATACAAAACTATAAAGTTTTATGAAACCGAACGCAATTGCTGCTTCTTTCTTGTCGTTTATTACTCTATTCAAATTATTTTCTGAAGTACGCTTTAACGCGAATGCAATCGTACGTTTGGTATCATCCTCATAGTTATGCGATAACATTGCTGACTGTCCGTAAAAATCTTTCATAAAAATTAATAACTCTAAAAAATGAGATAAGCTGTTTGGCGTTTGTTGATTGTGATGCTTTGAACTTCGTGATTACTTTTTTTTTAGATTGGGGTAGCCCATGTTTGTTTATCACAAGACCCAATAAATCGATAAGTTTCTTTATAATACACATATATTTTTGTTTAATTGCAATCCCTGCTGCGATAACCTTCGACACACTGCTTGCCAGTTTTCAGCATGTTTATCATTTCTTTTTCCGTAACAAAGATATCGATGTGCGTGGCATCATTCGAAATAGCTTGTAAACATTTTGTCATTATTTGCGCGAATTTATCAGGAGCAATGGTTATGCCTTCCAACATTCCAGTGAATTGATATAGACCTTTATGTACAGTCATGGTTAAACACTTGTGTGATACTTACTTTGCATCACTGCGAGAATATCATCTGTTCTAGCCAGAATTTGCTTAGTTTCTTGTAAATGTGGATTGAGAGTGACTTTAAAATTTCTGCTGATTCAAACAGTACTGTCTTCTTTTAGTAGCAATACATTGGGAGTTGCCCGTTTACTCGATTCAACTTTTTTTAAGTTGCCGAACTTTATGGAGTGGTGGGTTTCTTTTTCTATTTTCGGTCTTAAGGCGTATGTCACATACCTCACTCCCAGTACTACTGGTGTGATATTTGGCTTCATGTGTATTATGATTTTACGCTTATTGTGAAAACCAGGTGTATTATTTAACAACATTTTAAATTTTTTTGTTAGTTTTTCACGTATTTCATCAATTCTCAAATTATATAACGTTGCGTGTCTATTTATAGTCGTGATGTCTAAATGTCTATTGCCTATCATCTCCTGATGAATACTGCTCTCTTCATATTCGCGTGCTTTATTTTCTTAAAAAAAATGTGTAAGTCTAATCGTTCTGTAAAATCATCCAAATCGTCTGACTCATTAAAAAATATTTTTGTATCCATCGCCAAGCTATCTTCCTCGTCCTATGATGCGTTAGTCTTATTTTTGTTGTCTCCTTTTTCGCGGTTGTCCTTTTTGTTGGTTGATGTTTCACCCTTATTTCTCACTATCTCTATCAGATGTTTCCGTAATATACCTCTTCAAACTGTCTTGTCAACGACTGATCTCTTTTTTTTTAGTTCTGATAATATTTTTTTTTTACATTAGTGGTATGCCTTATTCAATAAAATCGATTCAGTTATCAAATCTTTACTTTTATTTGCGTTTTCTAAATCTGCTTTTTTAGCATTTATCGATTGTACTTTCTTCATAACACTGCTTAAGTTCTCCGTTAAAATTGATTTTATAGCTCACTTAATACTCGTTGCGGTTACTTGCTCATGGCCGCTATGTAGTATCGTCTGCCAGTTCAGCGAGTCCCTCGAACTACTTTTTTTCTTTACTAAGCTCTGTATCGCTCATCACATGAGAGTTCCCCATGAATCCTTGTTATTCGTCCTTGTCCCCAGTTGTAATATATCACAATAACTGTGGTTGTCAGGAGCCATTGACAAAGTAATAAATAAGAGCACCTACTAGTATATGTAAACTTTTCATTTATTACTCAACTTACATTATTATATGTGCGAACTCTACCACTTATTAAGCCAATCTGATTCATCACTCGTTTGCGATCGGATCCAGGTCTATGCTTTCACTCATACATACTCAGCTTATATGTATACAGAATACTTTTAATACTCCTTGCTTTATTACATAGAACACAGGTAACATTAAAGATATTGAGTATATAATTAAACTTTAGGAAAACTCAGTTAATAAAATCAAACCCAGTAAACACATACCGTTTAAGTGAGTTAAGAAGTTAATAACTAAATCAAACCTAACGGAAAAATTAAATGTTATATGAAAGCCTGAAAATCTATGATAATTTTTTAACTTATATTTTGTTGTAGGAATGTCCGATAGAAAGCTGTGAGTCCGTTAACTATGACGTAAGCGTAGATAAAAAGGAAGTAAAAAGTGTTGTAAAAATAGACGTATAACAAATCTGGAAATAGTTTCTAAGGTTTTTAGGACTAGTCAACCATGTACGGAAGCTTACATCAAATCTGTCATATCACACAACAAACTTACAACAGTTGATGACAGCAAACGCTCCATTTATATGAAGTTTATTTCAACTAGACATCTATAGATAATAAATCTATAGCTTACGGATATAAAGCAATATACAAACTGAGAAAGTTGAAAGTCAAGTAGAGAAAAAATGTTTTGCAATATGACACGGCTGAGATAAGTTTTGTCAATATTGATGTGGTCAACACTTTAAAGTGGAAACAGACCACATTTTTAAATGGCCATATTTAATAAGCCTTTGAGTGAATGCCCTCATAAATTATATAGAATGTTTATAAGTCTACAACTCTACAGCTTTAAATTAAAATATATACAAGGTTAGAAGATGTTGATAGCTGATCACAAAAGTAGATCCTATTTAAAAGACCACATTTTAGAGGTAGAAGAAAAGATTGTAGCATTTGAAGGTATTCAAGTGACTGATTTAACTTAACTGATAAAAGACTACAGTCGAAGAGTTCCAAAGAGTTGCACAAAATACACGTGAGAAAGCTGTCCTGGCAATAAGTTTGAAGAACATGAATTAGCTTAACCATGTCACCTTTTTAGAGAACAGCTAAGTTAGATGTAAGGGTGGCTTTTCAAAAATGCCTGTATAGTAATTCCTAAGGCTTGTAGGGCAACTATACTGAGTAAGTTGCATTGTACGCATCTGGGAATGAAGAAAACAAAGTCGTTTGCAAGAAAAACTTTGTTTTGTTCAAGACTCAGTACACATATTAAAGAGCTGGTTATCAATTGTAAAACATGTCTACACTCTTGCTACGAAAATTTAAAAGAACCTATGATACAAAAAAAATACCTGAAGGTCCTCGGGAGTTGTTATCTGCTGATGTATTTCATCTAAAAGGAGAAAACTATTCATTACTAGTTGACTCGTATAGTACATTTATTAAAGTCAGACTGCTACATAATATCGCAGCTAAATCAGGAATTGCTATATTTAAAAAAAATGTAATAACGTAATCGAATACTATTAGAGTTGTATACTAACCTGGGAAAACGATTCAACAATAGTACCTTAAAAAAGTTCGCAAATAAGTGGAACTTCAAACACGTTGTAACAATTCAGCTTAACGGGCTGGCTAAAATATATATATACAAACTATCAAAAATATGTTACACAAAATTTGACAAGAAAATAAAGATGTAGATTTATCTTTACTTTAATAGAAGAGTACACTGATTGATTTCAGTGGCATTGTTATATTAGTAAATCATGGCTGGACAGTCAAATAAACTAACAGAGTACTTTATGGAACAAAACAGCTATGATTATTGTAATAATATACATAAAAAGCAAAAGATTAATCTACCACACACTGAACATAAAGTAACTCTTCATGAGGAAATTAACGAAGGTCACAAATAAGAAAACAGCGTTCCAACTGATAACTCTAGCTCCATTGTGAAGAGAATTTAGTCTTAGAGGACTGTCAAAGCTTCTTTACGTTTCAGAAAATTATATTAGTGATTAAGACTGCAATTTTTATCTATGAAAGAAAAGATATTTAATTGCACACAAGTCTTAAAATGCCCAGTCATAAACAGTGGTGTGTACATATGCCAGGAAGCATTATAACTTGGCGTAAACAATCTACCCCGATGAATGATCTTGAAAGTTCGCACTTATCATATAAATGTTGTATAACTGATTTAACAACAAACATAACTTTAAGCATGATGAATTTTTTTAAAAATAATTTTTAAAAACGAGAGTTTTTTAACTGCAAACTCTTAATTTTTGTATCGGTTTTACTTTTCAAACTATTATGATACCCACTTAGCTAATGACCTCTCAGGTATAAGTCTACCTGACCCAGTGCTGCATTGTTAGTGCTTTCGTAATACTTTCTTATCGTATAACAACAAAATTTATTTATACAAATATATGCTTTACCAAAACAGATAAGGGTATCTGTTTTGGTAAAGCATATATTTATACAAATATATGCTTTACCAAAACAGATACCCTTATCTAATTTAAAAAAATATGCTGGACACGATTATTATTTTTTTTTGTAGTATAATCCTGCATCCTTGAATTAAATCAAAACATTGTTTTGTGAATAGGTAAACTTTGTCTTTCAACTTGATTCTAATTTCAACCATGCTGTAGCATTTAAACATAATATTTTTTTAAATAATGTAAGTAACACGAGTAACTATTAGTCTTATGTCTTATTCGCTAAAAGTTACTTTTAGTTTGATCTAGTACTGTAGTTTGTTAGTACTGGAAGAAGTAAGCCACAATCATTACATAACTCAAATGGATATTTGATTGCTATTTTAGGACAATTTTTTTTTAATGTTGTTACGCGGACTGCTAAAGTCGATTGAGGTAAAGAAAAAGATTCATCATAAATTTCTTTTTCCAAATTATGTTTTCAATGAAATTGTTTAACTTTATTTTAGTACTAGGTATTTGCTTTGTGAAGATAGAATGCTTTTGAAACTCTAAGATCAATTAAGTGGAAATTCTTTTTGTTAAAAATCTTTAATTGTTCCATATTTTTTGCAGAATTGATCGACAGAGCTGTTACATGGTTCGGGCTGATGAATTATACAATGAGGTAACTCAGGATGCATCAGGAAAAGGAGCATCACAAGGCATGTTTGTTGGATGTTTTGTAGATACAGCTACTGGATGGGTGTCATTTACATGCGAAGGCAAAGAAACATCACACAAATTTAAAATGGAACCTGACACAAAACTATTTCCTGCTATTTTTGTGGAGGCAACAAGCAAAGAGATTCTGCAAATTGAGCTTGGACGTACGTCAACGACGTTGCCTCTTTCTGCAGCAGTACTTCAAATCTCTGAACGTCACGTTATCCCACAGTTTCCACCAAGATTAAAAGTGCAGTGCTTAAAGCCGCATCAGTGGGCCCGTGTTCCAAACCAGTCACTTCAAGTGCATGCCCTTAAATTATCTGATATTAGAGGATGGTCAATGCTGTGTGAAGATGCTGTATCCATGCTGGCACTGCATATACCTGAAGAGGATAGGTGTATCGATATTCTTGAACTTATAGAAATGGATAAGCTTTTAAGGTTTAAACCCTATTGTCTTGTTTTACTATTTACTAGATTCCTGTGAATAATACTACTCTCAGTTAATAATTGAAAATATGACCAAGTCATGTGATTTTCTTCCAAAATTTAACCAATATTTTGAGAATTAAAATTTTTTTTTCCAGTTTTCATTCACATACGTTGACTTTATATGCAGCACTTTGCTACCAATCAAACTACAGGGCAGCTCATGCCTTATGTCTTCACGTTGATCAAAAGCAGTTATTGTACGCCATTCGTGCCGAGTACATGTCAGGACCACTAAGACAAGGATTTTATGATTTACTTATTGCTCTGCACCTCGAATCTCATGCTACAACGATGGAAGTTTGCAAAAATGAGTTTATCATTCCATTAGGTAATATTGGTCCTTTTTTAACAATATCTGTATTGACTTTCAATAAAATAGGGCACACACTGATAAAATTAATTGAAACTCTAACTGTGAAAGACATTTGTTAATCTGAGAAGCTGAAATTGTTTGTATTTGTACATAATAATCTTTGACGTGTATTAGGAACTATGAATCATAATATTAACTATTTAACATTTTTATTTAGAAACTTTCAAGTGATTCCTAATTATCTGGCATTAAAGAAAATTTTTTTCTTATGCGTGATTGTTAATATTTTTATAGTTGAGTTCCAGATTAAACTTGCAATGCCAAAATATTTCTTTTATATCAAGCCTTATTTATTTAAAATGTACTATTAGGTCAAGAGCTAAGAGATTTATATGAAAATGAGGAAATGCGGCATAGTTTGAGGTATCTTGAAACAGAATCTGTAAAGCCACAAATGAAAATGACTGATATCGGGTAAGCTTCTTGTTCTAATAGTAGATAACAACCTTGTTTTCTTATATCAAGTAACATTGTCTTCTTTTAGGGAAAATCAAAGTATTGAAAACATACGAAGCCTTTATAGTCCGTATTTTCCTTTAAGTGTTGTACGGGATTACGTTATGGAAGCACTATCGGAAGCTGTTGAAATAAATCAAGTGCACAATCGAGATCCTATTGGTGGAAGCAATGAAAATCTTTTTTTGTGAGTAACGGTTATCTTGTACTGTGGGAGTAAAAAGGTTGACTGTATGCACGAAGGTTTTCTTTTATATATACAAACATGGGTCTAAGTATTACTTCAGAATTAAACATTTTGGAGATCAAAGTTTTTGAGTCTTGGAATACAGAAAAACTATATAAAATTAAAAAAAAAAGTTTTATCACACCATATAAAATAACTAAAGATTCTCAAATATTTTCTAAAACATAATTCTCTATGATTCTAAGTGGTCAACTGAACATCTAAATAAGCTGTTAAATAATGACTTTTTTGATTTTACACAATTGCGATGACACTAAGCTTGCAATTCTACATTTTTTATGCTCTGTATTTTTAATTTTTTAATTTTTCCAAAAATTTAAAAAAATGTTTTAGACCACTTATCAAATTGGTTGATCGACTTTTCTTAGTCGGAATGCTCAAAAATGAGGATATTGAAAAATTACTTATAATGATACATCCAGAGACTTGGGATCCCGTTTTTGATATAGGTAATGACTCAATTTTCATGAATTATTATAGACACAGATTATAAGTTTTTATTTTTTGTCCCCAAACCATTTATTAAATTTTTCTATCTTGTAGAAGGTAAAGATGAGCACCGCAAAGGTTTAATGCATATGAAAATGGCAGAAGGAGCAAAACTACAAATGTGCTATTTACTGCATCATTTAAATGATATTCAATTACGTCATAGAGTTGAAGCTATTATTGCATTTAGTCACGATTTTGTTGGTGAATTGCAAGCAGATCAGTTAAGGCGTTACATCGAAATTAAACAATCAGATTTGCCCTCTGCTGTTGCAGCAAAGAAAACTCGAGAATTCCGTTGTCCACCACGAGAGCAAATGAATGCAATTCTGAGTTTTAAGAATATAGAAGAAGATGATCCTGAAAATTGTCCTTGTGGTGAAGATTTGATTGTTAAAATGAATGACTTCCATAGTAATTTAATGTCATACGTAAGTTTACATGCTCTTCAAGAAGCTGAAGACGCTGCTAGTGAGATTGACGGAGATAAAGAACAGCAAGGTCCGATTAAAAAACTAATAAATTTTATCCATCACGTAAAAGAATTAGAAGAAAATCTAAGATCTGAGCCAGAACTAGAAAGAAAAACTCCAGAAGGTAAAAAAATTTTTTTTTGTTTGTATTAAAGTAGTTGAAAGGAAAATTTTTATTATATTTTCAGAAATATTTAGAAAAGTTCTTATATCTACAATTGTGAGTTGGGCAGAAGAATCACAAATTGAAACTCCAAAGCTTGTTCGTGAAATGTTTAGTCTCCTAGTGCGTCAGTATGATACTGTCGGAGAATTGATAAGAGCCTTAGAAAAAACGTACGTTATTAATTGTAAAACAAAAGACGATGTGGCTGAAATGTGGATAGGCTTAAGTCAAATCCGTGCACTTCTTCCAGTGCAGATGTCTCAAGAAGAAGAAGAACTTGTACGAGAACGGCTATGGAAATTAGTTAATAATCACACATTCTTTCAACATCCAGATCTTATTCGTGTTCTTCGAATCCATGAAAATGTTATGGCTATCATGATAAATACCTTAGGTCGCCGAGCACAAGCACAGTCTGATGTACAAGCTCAAGCTCAAACAGCAGACGGAGGTGAAGCATCTGCTAAAGAAAAAGACACATCTCATGAAATGGTAGTTGCTTGTTGTCGATTCCTTTGCTACTTTTGCCGGACTTCCAGGCAGAATCAGAAAGCTATGTTTGACCATTTTGACTTCCTTTTGGAGAATAGTAATATTTTACTATCAAGACCATCATTGCGTGGATCCACACCATTAGATGTAGCATATTCTTCATTAATGGAAAATACTGAGTTAGCACTTGCACTTCGAGAGCATTATTTAGAAAAAATAGCTGTCTACTTATCCAGATGTGGTCTGCAATCAAACTCTGAACTAATAGAAAAAGGCTATCCTGATCTTGGTTGGGATCCAGTTGAAGGAGAACGGTACCTGGATTTTTTACGATTTTGCGTTTGGGTTAACGGTAAGCTTACAGAAAATATAATCTATGAATTTTACGAAAGTTAAAAAATATATTTTTTTTTATTTATTCATACATATCTAAATTAATTATGTAATTTCATATACTTTGGTTCAATATCAAAAATGTAAATTTATTTGTTCAAGGCAATTTTCGTACAGTAACTAGAAAGAGATCAAAAACATAAAGTCAACCAATACTAACTAGCCTATTGCTTGGATTTTAATTTATAATTGAAAGCATATTTCTTAGAAAATAGCCCCAAGTTTGTCCTCTAGTTCTCTATGATTAAACTTGTTAAGTATTATGTTATAAAATCGGAGTTAAGGCAGCTTTTTCGTGGTAACTAAGTAGTTACTTCACTAACTTTAAACTTTAAAGTGTATTCACTGCTGCCTGTTTTGATGATCTGTTCGTACGCAAATTAATCAGTTTAAGAGACTGTAAAGAGTAAAAGGATTATATTTTTTTACATAATTGGCAATTTTTATAGTCGTTTCTCATTGTAGTAAGAACTGTTTATGTTCCAAAGCATTTAACTAACTTAAGTAAGTAGTATATTTGTAATTAATAGGTGAAAGTGTTGAAGAAAATGCAAACTTAGTCATTCGACTGCTAATTCGTCGCCCAGAGTGTCTGGGTCCAGCATTAAGAGGAGAGGGAGAAGGATTATTATATGCTATTATCAAAGCTAATAAGATGTCTGAAAAAATTACAGATCGACGAAAGGTGAGTAATTTTACACAATGCAATTTTATTAAAGTAGACGTTTGCACTCCTGGTTAAATCAGCAGTATCCATGTTAATTTAAACCAATTTTTTAGAATCATAAGTATGTTAGATTGCATAATCTTCTTTATTATAGCCTTCATCGTATACATGCACTGCTAGTATATAATACTACGTACCTCATATTCTATAACTTATATTCTGTACTATTTGGTATTTCCTTCTGTACTCTTATACTAGTACGTGCTTTAATGCACAAAAATATTACTTTTAATAAATTTCTTATCTTTTATCTTAAGCTGTTTTCTTTCAAGCCTTAACATTTTTTTTACATATTTCTGTACCTTCTTCTTTACTTTTATATTTTGACTTTTGAATTTTTACCTTATTTACTCAAATATAATTGGTCTCTGTGAGTAAAATGCTTTTTCCCGAAAAAATAGTACAGAAAATAATTCGATTGTTGTTTTGCAAGATCAAAATCTCAATCACTAAAAAAATACAGAATTTATTACAATAAGTATTAATAAGTAAATAACTGATGTAATATTTCTTTTAATTAGTGTGCTTTAAGACTCATAAGTAAGTGAAAAGCGTTTTTTTATTGATGGTCATTTATGCTTCAGAATAGTTTTATCTAGAGCCCTCCACTAAAAATTTATTTCTAGTTCCAGATTTAGGGACATAAGCTTAGCCATTATAACCTGTCATTTAACTGCAACGTGGCTCATCAAGCCCATTTTTCGTCCTCATAAAGAAAGCTTTGTAATGGAGGAAAAATCACATATTAAGATGTGTTTTATAAAGTTTAGAATCAGAATAAAGTACTTTGGGTGTGGTGTCTGAATTAGGAACTCTTTTTCAGATAGGCATATTGATTAGTAATTAAAAATGAGGTGAATAAGTGAGTTGGAGTTTAAATAAGTATTTGTCCCCAATTAGTCCTAATCCACAAAGATCACATTGACAGATGTCAATAAAACTAATTTTTTTTCTTGGATGCCTTTAACTACTTTGAGACAAAATTTTACCCTTCGCTGGTAACATCAAAGTTTTTGAAAAGACGTGCAGTAGATGAAATATAGAATGAGAAATAATTAAAAGACGAAATATACAAAAATGCTAGAAGTTTTAGCATTGATGTAACTAGTACACTCTCAGGGGATCTGGCTTATTTTTCTTTTACTCTAACTATCATCATTTTTTCACTTTTTAAAGGTAATCGAAAACTTTTTTTCACTTCAGGAAGATTTTAATAATCTTTTCTAGAAGCAAACTTGGGTCACACTCATAAAATTACTTATACGCCCCTTGTTTGTAGATTTAGTTATAATACATTGCGAAGAAACCTGTCTTATAAATAATGATTGCCACATAACTGTACGCCTCTTTTCTATGTAACAGCATCAATTTTTTTTACATAACACATACACTAAAAAACTTACAGATTTTTTTTATTAGTATAAGAAGGAAGCACCTAGAATCCGTATATTCAATTTTTAGTCAAACCAACCGTTATCCTTAAAATATATTATAATTTACAATAAAGTTTATCATGATACTTGATAACTACATTAATAATTTCGTAATACTAATAACAATACTGTAAGAAAGTTACTGCTAGAGAATAATTACCCAATTTCTATCATCAACAAACATATAAAATACATAACTTTAGTTATCTAAAACATCCATTTTTAATAAACTATTTTAGTACACAAGCAAGACCTTGAAATACGCTACATTAGTGCAAATTTTGAGTGATCTTTTCTTCAAAACAGCTTAGAACAAGTAAGAAAAAAAAATTTATTATACAGTTAAAACAGTTTAGAACTGTATAGTGTTCTAGTTCTTTCTTTAATAAAAAAACCTTTTCATAAATGTGTATGATTAAATTTACACACAACGGAAACTCATGTTTGTTTACAAAAGATCAAGTGAACTGTATTTGTTGTGAGAAAGTGGATGGATTCTTGAAGGAAGAAGGTTGATGAAGTTGACATACAGAAAAATTTGCACTGCATAACACTTCTATATGCAACTAAAAAGCAGTAATTATTTTTTGTAGATACACTGCAGCTTGGTACGAACGAAACGAATATTAAACGAAAAGGTGCCACACAACTTGATCCAAACATAGATAATTCTTATGCTTTCAGGCGAAAAAGCGAGGCCAAGAGTAGAACGTTAAAAATAGTGAAGCTCTCAAGTCGAAAAGTCGGAGCAGACTGACTGTGGAGCAGTCAAGAGCACCTCGCCTGATGCATGGATGCGCAGACCGCTGTAATTAGTGGACGTGTACAGCGGAAAGAATTAAAATTGCTCCGTTTTGAGTGCTAAGCTTTTAAATATTATCTTTATGATTATTTGAAAAAAAAGTTAGCATTAGAATAATTTATACTAATGTTGAATATAGTCCCAGCGTTGATGGACAGGAATTTGTATGAATGAACATCAAAGGGGACGTATGTAAAATCGTTATGAATTTATTAAAAATAAAATGTGGTATGCTCACCACTTGCAATAGTTATTAATAGTGAAAAAAAATCAAATACTTTTCAAAGTTTCAAAGTTCAGCAAATTAGCTAGTCTTACCAGTAATCTTATGATAGCACGTTTAAAAGGATTTACGGTAGTAGGCCACTACTCTCACAAGGTACTTCTAATTTGAACTGCCTTTACTTAATTCCCTTAGTTATAACATCAGCAAACTTTTATTTGCCTGGTATGCGTTCGTAATCACATGAACCTTAACCCAGTCTGTTATTTAACTATCGAGCTAACTGACTTTAAAAGCGGGGTAGACTGAATAAAGTTTATGAAGAAGTCTGGGTCCCTGGAACCCGAGCTGCTGCTCGAGCAACTGTTCAGATATAATTCCACGAGAAGCCACATCTGCTGGATTTTTCTTCGACGAAACCTAATGCCACGTATCGGTTGGGACTAAAGTGTGAATATCGGAACACCTGTTAGCAATAAAAATTGGACAACGAGAGGGTATGGACTTAAGCCAATACTGAATGTTCCTAGAGTCAGACCATAAGTGCAATGCTACGCTGTCAAGAACAGTTATGTCCTGGAAATGCTTTACAAGCGTGTACAGTCATTGAACAGCGCACAACTCTAGAAGAGGTATACTTTTAAACTTCATTGGTGCTACCTTTGTTCTAGCGGTTTGCAAGGAGACGTTTACCGAACAATGTCAGACTACGCGTAGATACACGACTGCCGCATATGTATTTTTTGATGCATCAATGTATCCATGAATCTTGACTTCACGGGAGTGTAGAAGTTCCAGCGAGGAATCCTAATTCAATTTAGCTTGTTCAGTTCGTCTAACCAACCAACCCAAGTTTTTAGTGCATTAGCCTGTAACGCTGTATCCCAGGATATTTTTAAAATTCAATGGGACTGAAAAAGGACATTAGCAAAAACTACTATGGGAGAGGCCCATCCCATTGGATCAAAAATCTTAGTGAGTTACGCAAGTAACGAGCGCTTAGTCCATATAGTGTTGCTCTCAATAGGAGTTATGCAAAGCTGAAAAATATCAGTTCTGGGATCTGGGATTCCAACGTAACCCTAATATAGAAATGTTTTTATCGCCCTTCCTTAATGACCTGGGATCGTTTGCGAGCAATGTCGCAAGCTAATCAGATAATAGCGAGAAACTGTTTGATGACCACTTAAGAAGTTGAAAGCCACCCTTTCTTAGTAACTCTAAAAGTTGGTTGCATTTAAGCCTGGCTTGAGTCTTAGTGTAACCACCTGACAGGCAGTCGTCAACATAAAACTCCTCGTGAACTATCTTCGCGGCTACGGGATATGAGGTTTCATGTTCTAGCGCTAATTGTCGAAGTACTCAAGTGGCTAAGAACGGTGATTTAACTAAGCCTTTAGAAATGGTCATGAGTAAATAAACAGTGATGGATGAAGATTCGCTGGGTGTCCAGAGTATGACTTGGTGCCTTTGGTCTTTACGTTGAACAAGGATTTGTCTGAACATTTTTTTAAATGTCAGATATAAAGACAAATGGATAAAAACGCTATATGATGATAATATTAAAGAGACTTGCAACCAAATTCTCACCAGTGTGTAGAATCGAATTGAGCAATAAGTCTCCTATCAGTTAAGCTGAGCCATCGAACACTACTCTTAGTTTGGCAATAGTACTGATGTATTAAAGAACCCAGTGATTAGATAAGAAACAGAGTGCTTCATCAGGATTATCTACTAGTCTCATGTGCTAGAATTCTAAATACTCACGCATATAATGAATATAAGCTTGATAAAGTTTGTCGTTATTTAGGAATTCGCGTTCCAGGAGCTTGTTAATAGCTAAAGCACTTCGGAATGATTTTTTTTCTGTTCAACAAGCTCAAGCGGATCGCCTTTAAAAAGTAAGGGTACGAGAAAATGGTCTGATGAATCACGAGTGTATGTGTTCATGAAAAATCCTTACACTGTAATTTATCTTGACCAAGCTTACATTTGGGGGAAGGAGGTTCCTCAACTTTCCAAAATCTTTGCTCTTATTCCTTGAAACGAGTGAGTTTAGTATTTATTTGTACAAGTAAATCTTGGATAGTACTACTCAGTTTAATACAAGTGGGACTAGATAAGAGCCAACTAAATTTCGAGGAGGAAGCTATAAATTGGTTAGCATCACCTTTCCATACCTCGCTATTTATTATAGATGCATGAATAGTGGCATCTAGTAACATATCTATCTTATCTAGGGAGTGAAAGTAGAGATGCGCAAAAGTCGACCCTTGAAATCTAGTTAAATCTAATAAACTGCAACTGGTAGGTGATTAATAAGAAGAGATTCTTGAAACAACCAGAGCTTCAACTTCGCAACTAAATATAGATTCAAAGTGAGGTCTAATAGCCAGAACGACTGAAGACTTAAAAGTAGCTAACACCAGTCCGCTAACACTGGAGAGAGAGAGAGTTGCTAACATTCCTATGCTGTGATTTCACGAGGTCAGCGTGAGACCTAGATATTAACGATTTCTGAGAGCATTGATGTATCAAAATACGCACAAGAAAACGTGACCCATTAGGACTTGAAACATAAATCCTAGCAGTGGCAAGCAAGACTTTGGGACACTGTCGCAGAAGAAGGGAATGTGTATTGACATTGACCTGAGAAGAACTGTCAGGATTCTTTGAATCTATTTTTTTTACTCCTAGTGTTAACCGACTTTCTTCGTGTGTTAGTTTCATCCCTGTGGAGTAATATGTTATGTTTTAACTTGCAATGAGAGCATTGTTTGTGAGATGTACAGGAACTAAAATTATGCGAACTCAAACAGTTAAGGCAAAGGCACTTATCCCTTAGAAGTTTCTTTTTGTTTCCCCATGTTAGAGATTTAAATTGCTCACAGTTAAGCAGAAAGTTTTCTTGTTAGCAACAAGGGTAAAGCGACTTGCTCTCATTACTAGATTGGTGAACAAAGGAAGACTTATTAGACTTCAAATGAGGATTACTAGATCGAAAGGATTGCCATTTATTTTTGAATTGTTTTTGAGTACAGGCTTCAAATGTAATGATTTGTGTCATGATAAAGTCACGCAACTGTTGCAAGGTAGGGAGGGGAAGGGTGTTAGAGTTGCTACCAAGAGATATATGAGAGTCAAGAGAACTCAAAATTTCCTTTGATATCCTTTTGACTTCAGGGCAAGAGTAATTCCTCATTGGCTCACAGTTCATCATTAAATATGTATACTGAGTAACTAAACGACGGTTGTTATCATGATATAAAAGTAAGGTTTCCCATGCTTGGGTATAATGTTGCTCAGTCACAGGAATATTCTTAATTAGATTAGAAGCCTCATCCTTCAAGTGTGTCTTTAAATGGTGATATCTAACAATAGAAGGGACCTCAATTTTTTGGTGAGCCAATGCTCTTAAGATGTCCGGAAAATTTTCCCAATACTCGTATTAACCTGTAAAATAGAAAATTCTAATCTTGGGGAGCGAAGTAACATTGTGGAATGCTATTAAAGAGTTGGGATTAGTTCCCGTACCAGGGTTATTTATTGCAGTGTCTAGAGATATCAAATAATCGCTTAACTTTCATGAAACTTACCCATATTGAAGATAAGTGAATACAAAGACAAACAATTAGAGTAAAATAAAACAAATAGGTAGCTACAAAAGTACAAACGGTCTCTGAAGTTGAATTCACGTATACATAACTAATAGAAAACGCTTTTACTTAAAAACTAAGAAAATACAATAAATGAATTCTTTGATTTTATGCTAATATTATTAAATTGATTATTGACTACTAAGCGCAATGAACCTGTTTATTATAATTCAAAGTCTTTGTTAGGGTAACTAAACGTCACACATACTTTATTTAGTCGAGCAATGCACGATGTGTGTGTGTGCTTGATGACGATGACGTGAACTGTTAGCTACTCATAATGGTGGCTTCTTGTTTGTCCGACACCTATGGCAACACGCGGGAGAACACGTGGCAGCCCGTTGTGGCTACAACGCCAGCGAAGCAAGCACTGGGAGGCCTGCAGCAGCAGCAGCTGATGTAGTGAGCACGAGGTGACCCGCAGCAGCAGCAACTAGTGAAGCGAGAGCAATGTGGCCCGCAGCAGCTACAGTTTCAGCAATGCGTGAGCACAAGATGACTTGCAGTAGCAACAAAATGTCGTGAGGAGTACCAGCACTGTAGTTGAATAAGTAGGCACATACATGTGCAGACTAGTCTTAAAATCTGGTTGTAACTTTTTAAGCGAGCCACACGCTGTATGTGTGTAAAAACCACAATACAGTTACAGGCTGAAAGCAAGCTAATCGCTGTAAAAAGTATGCGAGAGAGGCAGCACACTACTACAGCCTAAGATAAATGATTAAAAGTGAGCCAAGTGATATAGAAAAGTTTATGTATATGTATAGAGGCAGCAGTAAAGGCCAAGGGCTAAGAAAGCTGAGCGAGAGCACACTACTACAGCCAAAGCTGATAAAAAAGACAGTTGACATACCAGTGCGCTAATCACGTCTGCTCCATGTAGACAGGAAGCTAAGTCGGCCATCTAAACCACAGCCACGTGGCTCAAAATATCAACTCTTTCCCCCCACAGATCTGGCTCGAAAGACATGTTTATGAAAGATAGAATAGACTGTATTTGTAGTCAGAAAGTGGCTGGAGTTTGAAGGAGTAGGATTGATGAAGTTGACATACACAAAAATTTGCCCTGCACAAGAATTCTATGTGCAACTAAAAAGCAATAATTGTTTTTTGTGGATACACTGTAGCTTAGTACAAATTAAACGAAAAGGCGCCAGATGACTCAATCCAAACATAGAAAGTTCTCATGCTTTTAAGCAAGAAAGCTAGGCCAAGAGCAGAACGTAAAAAATAATAAAGCTCTCAAGCTGAACCTTTGAAGCAAGCCGGACTGTGGAGTAGTTAAGAGCACCTGGTCTGATGTATGGGCACGCAGAGCGCTGTGATTGGGGGACGTGTACAGTGGAAAGAATTACAATTGTTTCGTTTTGAGCGCTAAACTCTTAAACATAGTTTTTTTAATTAATGAAATCAAAAGTCAGCATCACTATAATTTACACTGATGTTGAACAATGTTTAAGTTCACTTCCAGCGTCTGTCTTTCTGAGTATGTTGGAGAAACAAAAAGAGTGCTTACACATACTGTTAGGAAACATAAGCAAATGCACAAAAACGATTAAGTAGTTTCTAAAATTAGGACTATACACTAAACTTATTTTATAATTTTAATTGCAGTCTAATTTAAATCGTGAGGAAGAGTTTTATAAAAAGAATAATATCTTTAACACTATACATCCGTCTAACGATCACACTTAATAAGAAAGAGAAGGTTAACTCATTAAGTAAAGTTTATTCACGTTTGTAGCGAATTTAAAAATATTACAACGAATGTTGAATTCCTAACCACTATGTACATAAAAGGCAGCCCATATGTATATTTATATACAAATAAGCGCGCGATAGCTCAGTCGGCTAGGTCGTGGATTGGCACGCAGGAGACCGTGGTTCGATTTCTGGCCAGTGCGACTTTTTCGGACAAGTACCTCTGTGATTTTTCACATGTGCTTTTTAACCACGCAATGCTCCTCGAGGAGGGCTTAGGCGACCTCCTCGCAGCAAAATTGCCTAATTCCCCCTGCCCCCCTCCTAGTACTGGGAGGCCTCCCATCCCTCTTCCCTTTCTTCTCCCAAGTGCTAAGTGCCCATAGTAGTGCCCTTATTAAAAAGGAGCGGGACGTAGAGCACTATA
>NW_019379749.1:120958-366700 GCF_000648655.2 Copidosoma floridanum | reverse complement strand
ATATTTAATAAATTTAACCAAATATTGCTTTATTCAAATAAATATTATTTTTATTTTTAAATAAACATTTATTTGAGTTCACGAAAAATTTTTTATGCAAGGTTTTATGTATTTTTTAAAAATTTTTTAATTTTAACATTCAAAATACTCTGAGATTTAGCTAATTCACCTTCATAACCCTTAACTTTTAAAAAAGTTTTCTTACACTTTATCTTGCAACACTGCACACCTGCAAAAACCACACACCACCGTAAACATTATACTGTGGACTCAGAAATAAGCATGACCTTATTTACACTCAACTATAGCTCTACATTTTATGTTTGCATAATATGTATGTACAATCGCGTGATTTATATATAACTTCAGCGGTGTGCATAATTCAAGTCTCACCTTAATTTTTTAAGATTGCTCAGCAGCCCTATCATCAATATTTGATTAAAACTGACATCTCGAAAATCTTAAAAAACGTATAACAATTTTTAAGACATTAAGACACCTCTACAAATCTTTTTCTACGTCATACTATATTAATTTATTTGTTTATTTATTATTAATTAAGAACTCATCTTAATTTATTTATTTGTTTGTTTTCGAAAATTACCAATATTTAGACTGAAAACATGATTGCAGATTAATAATTATCATTAATAAGAACTTTTGTTTTTTCAGACCCGAGTTCGGCACTTGTCTATAAAAAAAAAAAAAAAAAAAGAAAAACAAATAAAAACATAAAAAAATTATTTGACGAAATCCAAGTAAGAGTGACGTTCGCACGCAATGGAAATCGCGAACTCTCCGTTCCTAAGCCGTTTTTTACTTTTTTACTAGTGCTTTTCACAAACAGCAGTTCAATAAAACGAATTTTTGATGTGTCTGTGAAAAATTTTTTTTTTTATTTCTTTCCTTAAAAAATAAGTGAATTAATAGGTCTTTAAATGTTGATGTTGAAAAAATATCACTTAAATGGAAGGAGTGGTAATTTTTATTGAATACTGCCCTGAATTCTATGGAGAGCAAAAGTTTGCCGTACGTAATCTTGAAAAAGCTGTCAAATAACACACATATCTACATACCTGTAGATTTGCTGTTTTTGTTTTTTGACCGCACAGTTTTTCAAGCTAAAAATATTGTATTTAAATGTTATACTTAATTAAACTTGTAATTATATTATTAAAAATTATTTTCCTGATCTAAATGAAATTCATCCTGAAAAAAAAAATGTAGTAATGAATAGTCAACGGGCAGCGGAAAATTAATTGCTGGTGAGGAATGAAAAAAAAGACAATACAAATAGAAGGATATGTTGTGTTGACACGTCAAAAATAAGAGGGGGTGGTTCACGAGCGTAAGCACTGGTATACATACATGTTCTTATATGCCATCGTACATGTACACAGTTTTGCGTAAAAAGAATGAAATACTGAAATGAATATAAGCGACGTATAAAAATGAATGAAACCTCATAAATGGAAAAATAACAATTATTAAGTTAAAAAATTTAATTTATGTTGTATTTTCATTTATTGTTATGAATATTTCGCTAGCTGCACAGTTGCATGTTAATTGAGGAATAAATTTGAAGTTGCGTAAGATTTTCAGTGTTAATTTATTTCTGTTTTTTAGGATTTTCAAAACAACAAGAACCCAAACAAACAAAAATTCGTGCATTGTTATTGTTGGCTGCACATTTGTATATTAATTACGTTAATATATCTTTCTTACACTTAATAAGTAGCAAATAATATATTGCAGAGACTGACGGTACGCGCATCAATCAAAAATAGCTTCCGTTGCTCCAAAATCCTAATTCTCGTTCTGGTGTGAATAAATAAAGATGGCCCTACATTAATTATCAAGAGATGTATCATTGAAGCACTTCATAATTATATTTCATAGGATTTTGAAACTCGTCAAATTTATCATCATTCAATTTTTTACCATAAAAAAGCCACCCTTAATATTAAAAAAAAAAAAAAAAAAAAAAACGTGATTCTTTTATAACTGAAAATTATTTAGATTTTTTTAACTACTCCTCAGGTGACTCATAATATTTTTTTGGTTATTTACAATTATCGAACTCCAAAATAAATATTTTTTTTTCTGAATTTTTTCTTGTCTTTGGAAGTTTTTGAGCCTCCTGTAGGCCGGAGATCGGCAGTTCGGCAATTTCGGTACGAGCAGCGCGTGTAGGCGTTGTCGCAACATCATCATCGCCTCCGTTAACTCGGCCACGTTACCTATACAGCCAAGCATAGGTATGGTACGGCGCATCGCACAAGGCACGTATACTTACTTAGGTAAACCCGTAGTTACACTAGTGCACAGTATGACGGAGTAAGTAGTGTATGAGAGAGCAATAGAGAATAGAGTAAGTATATACTTCTTAGTTGGCAGTGCCTCGCCAAACTGCGCGCAAGCCAGCCACACTTTAAAAGTCGCTTGGCGTGCGCGCGCGCTTTATCGCACAGCATAGCATGTATTTTACGACACCACGTCCCGTGGTCCATGTTATATATACTCGCTTACCCAGTGCCGTGGTAAGGATGGTTGTTGATGGTTGTGTGCCTAAAGAGCGGGACGAGCTCGTACTAAGAGAGAGGGCTGGTGTAGTGGCGACTGTTTTATTATATCCACAATAGGCAGTGCAGAAGCTGCGAGTGTTGGTAGAAATTAAAAAAAAAAAAAAAAAAAAAAAATCAGAGTAAATTAACAGTATCACAGCTGCACTTGATCTCGGCTAAAGAGATAGAAATAAATAAATAAATAAATAAATAAATAAAAAACAGAGCCAGAGAAGGTCTGAAAACTATAGCCATGGCAGTGATCCTGGACGAACCGAACTACGACGGATTCCGCACCTTTTCCTGGCTCTCTGAGTTCGCCGGTGTGCCTATCGACCAAGTGAGTTATGCCATACGCGTACATTCTATCTATTCCTCTTATAAAGCCTGCATCCTGCATACCTACGGTAAAAAGATACATCAGCTCACCGCCCCATAAATATTTGCCTCTTTTTTTTTAAGCACCGAATTTATTTTTTTTTCATTGTTTATTTATTTTTTTCTTTCTTTTTTCCCTACTCCAATCTCCTGGACGTACGTACTTTTATGCGAGGTATTTTGGAACACGAGCAGGAGGGAAAATTAATTTAAGCCCAAGCATTTTGGAGCAAAGCAGAAGACGTTGCGCTCCGAAATGCCGGTGCTGTACGTATGTGCGCGTGTATGTATTATATACGTGTGGGTGGGTTTTGTTTTTTGGAGCAACCGCCTGCATGGATTATTGTACACCAAATTAGAGTACCGTATAAGGGTAAATTTTATGCGTATATATGTATTATATAAATAAGGAGTAATCGAGTATATAATATACAATGGTACAATAAAATTCGTGTGCACTGGAGATTGAACTGTTGAATGTGAAAAGAGGTCGGGTGAGTGGGATACATAGATATAGAGGATGATACATTCACCAGATTCTGCGAATTTGTGTACGTGTATGTATGTGCGACCCATACTGTTATAACGAACCGTTACGTGGACGTTGCGGATAAAACGATGATGGCAAAACGACTCGCTCGTAAGATTTTTTTTTTCTTTTTTATATCTGAGAGGGAGGTATAAGTATGACTTATGCGCTATTCTCATGCCTTACCCCTTGCATTGTTAAACACTTACGTAGATTTTCGTTTCTTCCATGTACGACATCCTTATAATTCGTTGGAGATGGCGTATAGATCGTGAGACAGTAGATATTATACGAGTAATTCCGCAAAAAAATGTTCTTGAGTATACTCACATGTGAAGAAACTACGGAACACGCGATGAATTCGATCTATATTTTTAGCAACTGGTTTTCCTGATTTTTTTTTTTTTTTTTTTTTTTTTTTAACACAATTTAGTTTTCTCGAGCATTGCATTGTGGAACAGAAAAAGAAATTTTTTTGAAGATTCCACAATGGAAACCTTAAATGAGTGTCATATCAAGTTTCTCATTTCTCCATGTATACTTAAAATCATGTAAGATTACAAATTCTTTTCTAAAAGGAATGTTTCATAACATTGAAAATTAAAGGTGGCTTTCGATGGAAAAACTAATATACATTAATTTCACCCCAGTTTCAATTAAAAATATTATAATTTATACTGGTTTCCGGTTTTTTTATCCTGTTTATTTGTTTTATTTCTTTGTAGTGTTGAGTTTGAATCTAATTAAAAAATGAGCCTTGCCTGCGTGGCTTTTCTTTTAGAAGAACAAAACCTCGTAGAATCGATTATTACAAGCTTTCAATAAAATCAAACATTCTATGCCGGAAGCCCTTTGAATCTAAAAGCTCTGTTACACGAGATTTTTTTATTCAACAATTATGGTACAATACATGATATTTTGAAATTCAGCGTACTTAAATGGGTAAAAAATTTAGAATTTATTTTTATGAGCTCCTAAAATTCGAAAATTCTATACATAGTAAACTTTTAATAAAAACATCATGATGTTAGTTGAGCTAATTTATTGAATTCATTAAATTAATCTTGGCTCTTTTAATCTAACAACACCTGTATCGTGTACAGTATTTTAACAATGAACCACAATTCAACAGTAAGACTTTGTCTTATCTACAAAAGAAACTCATTGCATTAGCTTTCTCATTCCAACACTTTCAGTTTTTCTCCAAGAAACTAAAAAACAAATTAGAGCCGTAAGTTCATTTTAGTGCGCACATGTAGGTTTCTAGTGGCGTTGTAATACTCATACTGATAATGCTGTACCGTGGCACGTTAAACACACTAATTTTCCTAAAACAAGCGAAGCATAAAAAAGATCGGTGGTTTCACAGCAATTTTTTGTACCATTGCTCGAATGTAATTAAACCCACGATAATGAAGGGGTGCGTGCAAAGGTGACTTTCGTTTTTTTTCTTTTTTTTTTTTTCGTTTACGCACGCGTTTGCCAATACCTATATATATGTACTATTGTAACCTTGAAACGCCTGGTGACGACATCTTTCCTCGCGATTGTCTCCTCATCTTCTACATCGGTACCTACACTTGTTGAGCCCAAGATAGCGGGTGGAGTTGATTTTGCCGATGCCGATACTTAATAAGCCTCTCTAGTGCCGATCTCCCTAACGTTACCGCAAGTTGCTGGTTGCCGGTGTCAAGGATGGAACCATCGATAAGCCGGCTTATCTAGATTTGGCTCTCATGCCGCAGATATATGTTACATTTCGGCCCGTCGATTAGCTGACAGTACAAATAGAGGCGCGTGCACGCGCGTACTTATGTGGGCTTTGTTTTAGTGCGGAAGTAAATTTTGGTCGTATTGGTACGAGGGAATTTACCGATCGATCGGTGGTCCAATTAGCGTGAAATAAAAATTTATTGTCATCGCTATAGTCAACGGGGAAAAATTCAATAAATTCTTTGGTTTTATTACTGTCGGCCTGGGGCTGAAAATCTAATCCAATTGAGGCCTCGAATAACTCTTTTTTTTGTTTTTTTGTTACTTCTCCGTTACCGACTTGTACATCTCTATTGTGGATGTTTGTACATTGTACGCGAATGATGAATATTTGACGAGAAATCTATAAAACAGAGCGTTAATTCGTACGTAAATGCAAATAGACGTGAAAAAACAATATATTGTTCATTGCACCTACTCGCTATCAATGAGCGTTAATAGGTCGCGTATATACTTACATGAATCGCGCTCTTGTCCGCCAAGAAACACTGTACTGCGGGTAGGTATAGAATTTAAACAATTGCTTTATTGTGTTTAGAATGTGCGTTGTGACACTGTTCACATTCATACCAGAAAAAATCCTAAAGTCATCTTTGACGGGAAGCTTCATACAAAGGAACTTTTGACATAATTTCAACAATTAACCGATCGCGTCGCGTAAACTAGTATCTTACTTTATCCACAGTACAGTGTGAAAAACTAAATTAAATTTTTGAGAAAAATTTTCCAAATGCAGTAGTCTTCATTCGGGTAGTAACAGGCAAACGTATTTTGAGAAAAGGATACATTACTGACGAGAGCAGGCCACAGACTGCCGTTGCGCTTCATTTTATTGTGGTCGACCTAGCGGACACGTACTAGACGTTTTTTGTTGCCCTACCGTTGACTTATTTATTTTTTACGTTGTTAAAAAAAGAAAGAAAGGAAGAAATTAGAGTTTGTTTCATCGATTTTGGTGTAAGTACGACTACATATACAGGTACATACATGTGCAGACACTTCATTGTAATTTTATTGGCTATAGCTGTGGGGCTCTGACAGTAAACCCAAAACTTCATTGCACGATGTATTATACAGAAGGTTCTTAGTTTTTTTTTCTTTTCGGTTTGCTCTTTTCCGAGCTCAACTCTTTTTTTAGAAAAATTCCGACGAAATCTATGATTCAAGTACATTTTGGTCTTCAAACATTATTATCAAAAGGGTTGTGTTCGTTCTGTTTGTTTATCGAATTACAAAGCGGCTTATCTGCAGTGAGTCACGTTTTTAATCATTGCATATCTATAGTAATCATAAAATTGCTTTATGATTAAAAAAAAAGAATCAGTATTCCGTTTACATTAACATGCTAAGAAGAAGAGTCTGTTATTTGTTTTCAAACACTTTACTTCTGACCGAGTTCTTTCAAAAAAGCTAATTTTCTCAGCTCTGATTCGACCTGCCAGATGAATTTTCTCTTTCATAATTCAAAACTTGCTGTCAATTGTATATTAACTAAATTAAAAGTAAACTTCTTCAATTGAAATTTTTTTTCCCCGTATAACTCTGAGTTGAAAAATAATACAACAAATGACAAATAGTTTCTCTGAGAGTTCGTTTTCACAGAGCTTCATTACAGATAAAAAGTAAAAAAATCGTAGCTAGCGATGGAAATATGAAAAGAAGAGGTAGACGATATAATAATAATTTTAAAAAATTGCAAATTTATTAGGATGATAATCATTCGTAAGTTCAAGGCGTAATAAAATTGACGATACTCTAGTACAATTAAAGCTTGGTGTAACAACGACGAATTCAACGAGTTAAAATCAACTAGTGCACAATAAGTATAGAAAAAAACAACAAAAAAAGACACAAAGAGACCCGTCGAGATTATAACAATTCATGAATGAAAAAAATTACACAGATTCCCGATATCTGCGATTCGTTTGTTGAACTCACAAGCTGTATTATTTTGCTCTCTTTTAGCCAACGTACGAATTTATTCAAAACAAGAGTGCCATGTAACGTACGTATATGAGGAAATCCACAAAAAATATCCTTTTTTGTCCCTCATTTTAATATAAAAAATTTTGCATACCCTCCAAACCAGGCTTATTTTACTCGTAATTTTATAAACTATGAGGAAAAAATTTTGAACACGGATTTCAGTGTTCTCAACATAATCTGTATAGATGTAATCATATCATGTAAATCGCGGAAAAAGAGTGTCACCCTTACTGAAACCCGCGCGTGTTCAAAATTTTTTCCTCATAGAACATGTTATTACGAGTAAAATTAACCCTATCTCGAAGGTGTGCTTCAAAAAAATTTTTTTTATTAAAATGAGGGACAAAAATGGGATATTTTTCGTGAATTTCAAGCAGCAATCCGTGAGTTTCGCACAAGTCCTTGAAGAAGATCGGGTGTACTCGTCATACACAAAGATGCTTTCTCGCACAACGATGATGAAGACGATGTTTGAAGGCGTGGATATAGCTGTTGGTTTAAAATTAGATTTTTTACTATCGTTCGATCGTCATCGATTGAAATGCAAAGCGCATACTTGGCACTGAGAAAACATCAGGTTATTTGAAAAGTTACTCGTGGTAACAGACATGTAGAGATGTTTGGCAGTCCGATTTCATTCGAAATTTACCATAGAATTTATTGATATTCTTGAATGATAGATAGATAAATACGCGAATTTTTTTTTTCATCAATTTCTCTTCGTTTTTATGTAAGGTTTTTAACTTTTTTTTTTCATTTTATCGTTAAAACCAGGTAGTTAACACAACCTACGCGTTTCAACAGCTCCTCACGTCAACCTACGTGCAAGCACTAATTTTCGTTAATCGCTTTGATGAAATTTATATTTATCGTTTCAAAAAAACTAATATTGTTAATACCATACATCCAACAAGAAATCTGTTACAAACTGCTATTAGAGTGTTGTAATAGTCACATTATCATTTAGTTGCCAATTCCATATTTGAAACATTTCACGTGAAACCTTGCTAAAGAAGTATACACTCAGCTGGCATTGATTCTGTCCCGATAAGCTATTTAAATGGAGGGCAGGTGTGTACACATGCAATGTCAGTCATCTATACACGAATTATTTCATACAACTTTTTTATGTGTATAAATTTTTGTCTAAGTAATTACACTCTAACTCTAAAGCAGTACAAGTATACGCAAAGAGTAAGAGGTAAGGGAACATGTGATTGAACACGAAGCACGACAATAGCACTTGTCCACGCAGAGCCATGTTCTCTTAACAAAGCTGTGGGGGCAATTTTTAACAACGAAAAAAAAAAGTATACTGTTTGGTTTCCTAATTTTAATGTCTCGGTTAGCGAGGTCTCATATGTCTGAGAATTGAAGTAATATTTGTAGCCAGTAGAAGTTGCTGTAGATATCGAAATGATATTTCCGAGCAGTACCTTAATTATTTGTCTTTCTAAATTAGTTTATTTGCTTGAATGTCCAAAAGTTTGTTGTAGTGCAACAACGTACTTTTAACAGCTTGTATAACAGAGAATGTTTTTTCTATGGTTACAAATTATGTACTTACATCCATTTAGAATATTAGTAGCAATTATCGATAAAAACACAGTTTTAATTGATCATTATTTAATTGTAATACAATTAAATCGAGGTGTTAAAAAAACCACTCGTTAAGATAAATTATAGTAGAAGTCATGGAAGAATTAAGAAAACAGCTTTTAATTTTCTCGTAATGTACGAAACAATGAACTTAGATGTGTGTAAATTTGTAAAATTAAAACTAATTTATGTTACATGAAATGATTAAGAGTGCAAAGTTCTTTCCTCATTAGTGAAAAAAAAGAAAAAAAAAAAAAAAAAACGCTAATTTGAAGTATTCTAATGTTTTTATTTGAATTTCAATCAGTAACAACGATTTTGTAAAATCATAAAATATTTGATGCTTCACATATTCACGTGTTTTTTATTTATTTTTGCACCAAGATTCCTCGTGTGGATTATCCAAACGTGGTTTAGAAACTTAGGCCGTATACTGCAATAATAAAATAGTGATCAAACGGTGTACGCGATCAATCTAAAGATCAATAAACCAGATGGCATAACAATGAAGTTCACACAGTGTGACTATTAAATTAATGATATCACATGAACTCAGTGAATAGATCCGGCTCGTTACTAGATGCAACATTTGAGTGAATTTCGAAACTTTGTGAAACCGATATCTATAAATAAAAAAATGACGCATGGGTGGGTGCGTCTCATGCGCATACATATATGCAACGTAAAGCTAAGATAATCGCAAAGGGGAATGCAGTGATCGAGCTTTTCCGATACAGGCATGTCTCTTGGATGTATAGGTTTTGTAGATTGGCAGGTGTGCATAATGTGTGAGTTTCAGTAAACGAGGCCACGTTTGTTTCCTGCACAAATGGCATGTAAGCATACATAAACACATATAATTCTCAGTGGACAGTCATCTCTCGAGTGTGAGTGAAAAGTCATGTAATAGAATCATCTTGACTCTCAAATGGTTTGAAAAAAAATTATATTGATTTTTTTTCTTTGAAAGAACGACATTTGGGTGCATAATGCGAATTACATGTTAACATACAACTTGATTCTAGATACTTGGGGCCAGGAGTATGATCGCGGCACACTTAATTTTGATTATTTTGGGATGGTTGTTGATTTGCTGATTCGAATATTATTTGTGTACTCGTTACATTTTTAGTTGTAGGTATAAATTTACTTTAGTATAGAACTGTAAAAATTCTTTTTTTTACTAAGCTCTTCTTTTGAGAAATTTAATTAATTTTTTATCAACATATAATTTTAAAAANAAAAAAAAAAAAAAAAAAAAAAAAAAAAAAAAAAAAAAAAAAAAAAAAAAAAACATCTTGCAACACACAAGTGCACAATACTTAATGTGAGACTCAACTACTTTTCAATGTATCATACTTTCCGATTGTCAAACTGGTGATGATAATTTAACGAAGGCGTTATACTATTTTGGGCCTCTTCGTTGCTCTTGAATAGAAAATTTTATTCCTCTTAAATTTTTTCCAGCCAATTTCTTTACCTTTTGCATAAAATCGATATTTTTATTTACTTAATTTGTAAGAAATAGCTATAATATAAAATGTATAAAAAAATTACAACTTTCACTAAAAAAAGTAAAATAAATATAGCTGGTGTTATTTCTTTAAATATCTCAAGTACACAGGTACAAAAACTTCAAACTAAATGAATAAACTTCATAAAGCAGAATCGTACCACGTGAAAACATGAGTCGGCAGAAAACGTCTGACTGACTGTTTATACCTGCGTTACTGTTTCTCAATTTACAACATGAATTATGTTTTTCTAGTATTTTTACAAACTCTTGTGTATACATTGCATTAAAATTAAACGATAATTATTGAGACAATGAATGATAGTCTTGGTTAAAAGTATGTAAATTGTTGGTTTCACTAAAAAAAAAAAAAAATTTCGTTTATCCAAATAAACGTGTATTTGAATAAAAAAACGTTTTTTCTAATGAAATAAATATTCAGCTAAGTATGTTAAGTATTACGTTACAAAAAATTATTTATTTGGTTTAAATTAATATTATTTGATTTCAATAAACATTTATTTCATTCAAATAAATATTTCTTGTTTGTATTTAAATAAACATTTTTTTACATTGACGAAATTTATTTTTAATCAATGTGTGGGGAATTAATTAATGGAACTATGTAAAAAGAATGAGAAATTGATTTATCTAAATTGGTCAGAATAGCTAAAGCATGATTTATTTAGGAAATATAAACATTGTTTATTATACAAGTTATTCATGGTGAGTTGTGGTCCTTTTCGATAATGAACATCACTTAAGTTGTCAAAGTGATGGTACAAATCCGTTGTGGAAAATTTGGAATCAGTGTCTGCGCTGTTTGATGGTGTCAATAGTTATGTCACTAAAACAATAAAATAAATTTTATTTCTTACTAGTACATTTATCGTGTATTTCCAACTTCTATATCGACAAATGCATAAGGCAATTTATGTATGCCATATGAATTTCAATATAATATAGAAGCGAAAATTATGATGACAATTTGTTTACTTTTGATTGGTAAGTATGGATTAGTTGGCAGAACATAGTTATTACATCCTTACTGAGAGAAAAAATTATGAAAAATACTATACTAGAATTGTAATCTGGTAAATATGATTTCATTGTTTAAAAACTTTGAACTGTTTGTACAATAATTTTCTACGTTACATTTTACACAGCAAAAATAATTTAACATAATAAAAATTAGGCTATTAAAAGTAAAAAGTCCCGAAATAACGGAATGATACTAGTTTACTATTTTAGCAGAGTAATTTTTATTTTTTCTCTCAGTGTAAACGACTTTATCTCTACATCAAATCTCCTTGTAATAATAAGTGAGTGTTTAAAAAATTATATTTTGTTGGTCTTTTGTTTGTATTCTAAGACAGTATAAGTTTAGTTCGAAGGACGAGCTGTTATACAGTAGCAACGTCCATTGCTAGGATTAAAATGAATAAACTAAAAATTAATTGAAAATATGTAAAATAATATGAGTAAATATTTTTTTGCCAAGTTTTTTTTCAAAAAACAATTTTATCATATTTTCGATGACACAATATGTATGTACAACGTATTTGAAACATACTTACTATGCTGGCTTATAGATTTCTTGGCTTTAGGTTAGGAAACATTGTTCAACGTGGCCTCCAGTTATCGTTGATTTTAATTAAGCATGTGGTATTAGAGGACAAACTTATGTTAAAGGGACACAAAAACGTGTATCTTCTACTCGAAAGAAACATAATTTTTCTATGGACTGTAGGATTTGGAGAGTCGGATAGGTATAGGGAAATTGCATCGCAATTAAGTATTGAAGCAATAGCATTGCACAAAAAAAAGTAATAGGAACTTTTACTAAAGCAACTACATGAATTTAATAATTTTTGGGATATCTATGTTCTATCTATCTAAACGTTAAATACACAACAAGTAATATATTGTAGAAGCTTTGGAGATGTACTGATTACTGCAATGGCAGCACAATTCTTGCTGTACACGGGTTTAATTTTACGTGCGAGGCTCTTCCAGATATTATGATTCTAAGCTTACGATTGGTTACCATACTGCGGCGTAAATGTATACAAAGTGTGTTTGCTGCTGAACTCACGTTCTGAGTAGTATAGGGCTCCAGAGAAGAAGGAGCCAATAAGAGGGCGGAGTAGGAGAGTCCATAATGGTACCTACAATCCATACAAGTACGAAGTGCCATAAACTGTGGTGTTAATGGCGCTTCGTACTTGTAAATATGATAATAATACAAATATGTTAATATCCAGACTTGCAATTTAAGTCGAATGAGTCTTAATCAGAAGCTAAGATTTCTTTTTTTTTTTTTTTTTTTTTTCACAATGATTTATTAAAAAATCATAAAAATAATGCTTTTTTTTAGTAAAATTCATAAATATCCGAAAATCCATAACACTCATTTTCCAAGATCAATGAATAAAAAGGATATTTTCTTTTTTTTATTCCAGATTAATTTTATGATAACTCAGTTTACGGCATTGGCGTTGGCTGGATTTCTTAGGAAATCTTTAAGTCCAAAAACAGTGTCCCCAACTACCCGACATGCCTTCAGCCTCATCATGGGCCTTTTTCTTGTATACTTCAGTTTTGGCAGGTAACGTTGATTCTCACTTTTATCATTCAATACCCTCAAATAAATCACACAGTATTAAAAAAATTATTGTTTATTTTGTAGAGGTTAAAAATTTTATGGTCGCTCAATTATTTTGTTGTGATTAAAATTTAAATATTTTTTATTTAATGTAATATCATTTTAATTTTTAACAATAAATAATCCTGACAAACGTTATGCATTCCTGATGTAATCGTATATTTCTACAAGCTTATAGATAATATTTGCAGTATTCTTCTGTAAGAAGTTCATCAATTCAAATTCATGAGATAAAATATTTTGCAGATTGTCAATTTTATTAAATGATCAAATTCGTCATTGTTTTATTTGTATTACACAACTCAACGTATGGCTGAGTATTTTTAAGGGTGTGAAGGTAAATTTGTTGTACTAAACTTTCACGCATGTTTTGTCCCCATGTACAATAGCCATCTAGAAAAAGTAGTGAATTAAAATAAAAAATAAATAAAAATAAAATTTTATCAGTGCCAAAAATCCCTTGATTTTTCCAAAATGCTTAAAAACAAAAATCTACAGTTCACAATTACGAATTGTTCATACATCTCTCCCGCCACTACAAGTACACATCACAGTTGTTAAAACAGCTTCTGATATATTTTTAGTGCAAATAAAATCTTAAGTTTTGATTTACGAAAAATCGTACTCTTTTACAAACAATGTAACTAATGAATATACTGTTTCTTTTCGTACGATATAGCCAGACGATGCACTTGGCGGGGCTGCCGACTCTGTGCTACATCGCGTTGCGCACACAGAGTCCTCACTACGTACAGAGGTATGTACTTCTTTTGTAACATGAATAAAATATATATAAAAAAAAGACACAATTACAAATCTACAAGTTAAACGATAACCTTTTTACGATTAATTTGTCGAGCCAAAGTGGCTCTGTATACCATGTAATCAGATCAGTCGTACGCTTAATTCAATGCTTCTAATAGAAATCCACCCCCCGGCCGATGGTGGCTCGTATCGGATCGATGTTAATGTGATATTGTAGATCTGCGCGAATTAAGAACAGCTATGGTGAAAGAAAAAAAAAAGTTTTAATTCAACCGGTGATCTTGGCCTCGTCATCATTAAAGCGCTGTGGGTACTCTGAGCGTACGATATTTTTTTTCTCTCTGTCTCATGAACGAGGCTACGAGGAAACGCGGCCGTATAACATGTACTGGTGCGCTCACGCGACTTTTCATCTCGTGACGGGATCTTAGTTGGGATTTTGTTGCTTTTGAATGCCCGAACGTATTGTGTAAGCGTCAATAATGAAATTGGTTATTAGGTTGGCCGTAGAGCAAGTTAATTGATGTGGGTTGACTTGCGGACTGTCTTCGATTGATTGATAGTAGCTACGAGGAAAACTGTTATCCTCTTTTCTTTAACGTTGGAAGCTACACGTTATGTTGATAAAATAAATATTAAAGAAAATGTTAATTGTCTAACTATGGAGGTAAAAATTGTTTGTTATACAGTAGCAACGTCCATTGCTAGGATTAAAATGAATAAACTAAAAATTAATTGAAAATATGTAAAATAATATGAGTAAATATTTTTTTGCCAAGTTTTTTTTCAAAAAACAATTTTATCATATTTTCGATGANTTAATTGAAAAATTTCATTTCGTATTTATCTATCGACCAAGAAACGATGCCTCTACCGACAATGCTTGTACTGGAATTAACAAAAGCTATTTTACATCTTGTCTCCAATAAGTTCTATTTTACATGAAATATTTCACAAAAGATTTTTAAAAAGGTCGCGATTGCTTGTACAATCATTACTAAGTACTGTAATTTTCAAACGAGTGCAAAATAATCCCTGTTATCGATATATAAATGTAAAACATGTAGCATTTAACTTTTTAATATGTAAAAAATCTCCAGTAGATCTGATCGCAACAATCATTGATGTAACCTGAGTCGGAGCTGTACAAAACCTTTGATCAAAGGCTCTGGCTCGCATTTCTCGATTTATTTTAATTAATTAAGTAAATCCACTGAAGTGCAGATTTTAATTCATTCAATTGAGCTCATTATAAATCGAAATTTTTCAAGTAAGAATTTAATCTAGATACAACTCTAAATCGTTAATTTGAAATTTAAATTTATCCTTCATTAATTAATTTCTAAATGATACGATTTTATTGGTTGAACGAATAATACATTTCGTAAAATAATCTAATATCTCAGTGCTAGCCTTGAAAATGAAAGAAAATTTTATTATACAAGCCAATATTTCATAACATTAGTAAACTACGAGAACAAGTGAATCGACAACGTACTAGTTTCACCAGAAAGTTAATGGACAAACATATCTTCGATTTTACTTTTCTAGTACCAATAGAGACGTGTTTAAGTAAAACCAATGTTTTTAATCACTTTAAAAACGCATGAATTGACCACAAAAAATATCATAAACTGACTGTAATCCAGGGAAAATTTTTTTAATATAAGTACTGTCATTCCTAAACCTTTGTTCTTATGACGCTCGTGTCATATGTGCCCTGGCACAAAACATTTAAATACCGCTTGTAAATTAGAAAAAAAGTACTACGAGATACATTTTTTACAAATATAAAATCCATGGAAAATTGTTTGTTTATAATATACAATCACTGGTAAATAAATTACACTACGAAGCGCACATTTTTCAAGAATCGCCGAAAATTGACGTAGATTAATTATTTTTCTAGAATGGAGAAAAAAGTCGCTAAGAGTTAAAAGCGATTCCCTCGCTTTTTCTAATATTTATTGTTGGAAGCTGCGCCTACATGCTTCGAAAGAGTTTTTCACTCTTCCTTTTTCCAAGAGAAATTATCTTTAGAGCACGAAGGTGGGGGTACAGGTTTTCTTCGCCGCTTCCGATCGCGTCTCTACCTACGTTTGACTTCCGAAAGGAGCCATTTCACTCGTCGACCAACACTGGGAGAAATAATAAACGAGGTCCCAAAGAAAATGAGAGCACTATGATATTTCTGTCATATTTCTGGTCCAACTTTCGTTTATTTGGGATGCCCAAATCGGTTTTCGATGTGTATACAAACATACATTGTACTTGCGCATTGCCAAGTCGAGTTATCGGACGGTAAATTTTTTTTTTCTAAATATGCCTTGCACCCAGATCGTTTTTCATTGTTATCGTCCAACGTCATTGTCTTTCAGATTTTTCTCATTAGAAAATTCAAGGATACAATATATGAAAATGGGTACGATTAGCAATGTACAACTAAAGAGTTTTATCTATATATTTGTAAAAGACCATCAGCAACCATAATTAAAACTAATTACAACTTACCGATAGATATGTATATTTTAATACATGTGAAGAGAAAGAGGTTGTATGCGTGCATGAATATAGAACGAGTGTGTGATCGATAGGGAATGAATCGTACAGTTTTCAAATGCCCAAAGTGACAATACATCGCGTGTGGTATGTGAATTGTTGTGAATAGTTATGTGCATCGATGAAAGTATTTATACATAAATGCAAAACTTTAGCACAAAAATGTATGTTCTGTTGATCAGTTATCATCAATAATGTTATGTTGATGAGATAATGTCTCATTCAGCCAATCCGTTTTTGCAAAGATTTTTCATGGACGAAATATTTTTTTTCTTCTATTATCCATACAAAGTTATTTTGTGTTATAAATAGTATTTTACAAGATAACAAAAAATAGTAATAATATACAGTTAACTTAACAATTCACGTGGATTCGTTTCTATATAATATTATTTCTTTTATGTTTAAGGTCCACTTATGGTGATAACTCAAAAAGTAACGAGCCTGGCATACAACGTGCACGACGGCTTGTCACGCAAGCAGGACGAGCTTACGCCTTCACAGCGACATCATGCCGTACAGTAAGTTATTTTTGCATATTATAATTAACTTTTTGTTTCATGAAATACATTCTATTTGATAATGAAACATGATTGAGAAATAATTATGTTTATGTCGATGTATTAAATATTTACAGGAAAGTTCCCACAGTGATAGAATATTTCAGTTATGTCTTCCATTTTCAAACACTAATGGCTGGGCCTATTATTTTTTATCATGACTACATCGATTTCATTCATGGGCGTGGTCAACAATACGTTTTGAAGGTAGTTTCACTTTTATTAACATTTTGTTAAAAAATTAAAAAAAAAAAAAAAAAATTCCTCGTTAAACATCATTTGTTTCCAGTTGCGATACATAAATATAGTTTTGGACTTTTCTATTCGATAATCGGTACAATAAATTTTTTTTTTTTTTTGGAACCAACTCTGTTAATAAAATTAAAGCTCGTATGAACGTTCAACTAGTTTCTTTTTCAAACGATATTTATGTACAGTCACGCTTGAAATGTACCCATAAGCACAGTTAAAATAAGTATGATTATTAATACACCATATTCCAAATAGAAAAAGTACTATACAGTTTTTGTTACAAACTAACTGTATTTACCAAATCCTCGTAAAAAAAATAATAAAAATAATAATAATAACGTGCGTTTCTTGTATTGTAAAAAATGCAGGGTTCACGTGACGAGAACGGCCAAGCGAGTGAAATCGTGCTGGAGCCGTCGCCCAGAAAAGCAGTGTTGAGGAAAGTCACCGAGAGTTTGATATGCGCATTCATCTTCGTTACTTTGCTCCCATCGTATCCTATTCAAAGAATTAAAGGCATAGTACATTTTTTTAAATCCATAGACGCTTTGTTTCACGAGACTCGATTATTTAATTAATTTCTATATTCTTTAACAGACGACGAGTTCCTCAACAATACTTCCATGGCGTACAAATATTGGTACCTGATAATGGCAACTATGCTTGTTCGATTTAAGTATTACCACGCTTGGATCTTTGCAGATGCAATTTGCAATAATTCCGGCATGGGCTTTAATGGCGTTGACGAGAAGGGCCGACATCGTTGGGATCTAGTGACGAATGTTGATCCGTACACATTTGAGGTATATGTTATTATTTTTTCAATCCTCACTCCTAATGGCCGATAATCAAGTATGACATAAGCTACGAAAATCGTGACCACTAGAACCGCTATCATTTTATATTTAACCACAAGGTTTGTATGCAAAAATTATTTAAATTTCATGCCATTATAATTTTAACTTAAAATACATAAAAAAACGTAGGTGTGCTTAACACGAGACTACCAGAGATACGTGATTAAAATAAAAAAAAAACGATCAATGTCTCATTAGAACGTTGATTCATTAAAATACTCATTTGTTTCGTTTTTCTTTATTATTGTTGATAAAAGTCAGCTGGTATAATGTTATCTAAGTTTAAATCCATTTACTTGATAAATGGCAAAAAAGTATTAGCTTTGATATCACATCAATACATATGTTTTTGTCTAGAGATAGGTTTTTTCGCTTAAATATTATCATTCTGAATTTTTCATCAAAGTTAAAAACATTTGATATACTTTAAATTATACTTTTTTGGAAAAAAAAAAAAAAAAAAACCGTTTCAGATCACCAATTTACATTTATCACTATGCAATACGGCGTGGAAATACGTAAGAAAACAGTAGATCAGGGACGCAAAACATCTTTACAACACAATATTTTTTATATGTATATACATATGGACATTTCAAGGTATCCAAACGTTTATCTTTGATTACTCGTAACTATGTTTTTCCACTGAATCGGCAAAAAAAAGAATCCAAACCACGATGTTCACACCAACAAAAAGCGAGGGTTATCGTAAAAGTTGTAATTTCAACTTTTATAAATCCAAGTGATCTCAATTTATGGATGTAGCACATTTTTTTCTTGCTCGTTGTATTCACACGTTCGTGATATCCGCGTTAAATTTAGCTGACGCACATACGTACGTACGTGTTCGGTTGCATATGCACCACAAGTGGGAACCTTACGCTTATCTAACCACATTAAACAACAATAGATATAGAAATACGTAGATTTTAATTGTGTACGGAAGTGTCGTGCAAGAATATTCTTATCGAAACGTATACTCGATGGAAAATATCTCGATTTAATCTTTTCCTTGTTTAAGACGTTGAAATTAACGTGGGTTGTTTTTTTTTTTTAATTTTGTTTATAGACTGCGTTAAATTTGAAAGACGCCATAGATTCGTGGAATAAGGGCACAAACAAATGGCTGAGGATGGTGGTTTTCGAGAGAGCCAAGAGGCACAAAATGATGCTCACTTTTGCTCTGTCTTCCTTCTGGCACGGCTTTTACCCCGGCTACTATCTCACCTTCATGAATGGAGCCTTTTTCACGACTGTCGCGCGATTGGTGAGTCCTACACTCCTCAACCATTTACTTACGAGTTTGCGAAGGATAAATTTAAATTTAAATATTTTTTTTCGATATCATTGTTCACAGGCTCGGCGGCACCTCAGGCCACATTTTCTCACCTCAAGTACAAAGAAAGTATTTTATGACGCGTTTACCTTGGTCACAACTCGGCTCGTGTTGGCGTACTTCACTTTCAGCTTTATTATCCTCGAATACGCGCCCTGCATCAACTTGTATCTGTAAGTCACCTTTCTTCCTGCCATTTTATGTTTAATCGTTCATAAATGCCATCGTAATGTTAGATTTATTTTAATTATAAGTCACAAAGTACTCTTAAGTGTTACATATTTTGGGAAACTAACTCGATAAATCTCAAGAGTCAATGATATTAGTAAAGTACGAAGACATTGAATGGAAACATTGAATTATGTTACGTTTGGGTAATTTATTACTTTTCAAATTAGTTTATGCTACATGTACTTTCCGATTGTCAAACTGGTGATGATAATTTAACGAAGGCGTTATACTATTTTGGGCCTCTTCGTTGCTCTTGAATAGAAATAAAAAGATAAGAGGGTTTCCACAAGAGTTAACTGATTGCTATGAATTTTCTTTTTTACTTTTAAATATTTGTGTCAGTAATAATATATTGAGCTTGAACAAGTGTACGATGTTAGCACGGCTGTCAATTAACAAAAAAGAACAAAAATGGTCCAAACTCGCTAAAAACGGTTTACAAGGAGATTTTTCTCTTTGATTAAAAAAATTTCTTTTTTTTTTAGTTTTTGCAAATCATAATTTTTGTGAATAACCGATTTTGGCCCAACTTTTTGAAAATTCATTACTCTCATTCTAATTAATATTAAGAGTTCAAATTTTGACAGCACCTGGGTTTTGTACATCTTGATCTGAAAACCAAATTGCATCAAGATCAACCGTAAACTTTTTGTACATCGATAAGAACATTCCCGATTACATCCGTAGCCGATTTCTATATTTTTTCCATAAGAGCAATTAAAAATAATCTCGATTTGAAATTTTCATGAAAAATTTTACGCTTAATTTTATCTCATTATCTTAAAAATACGTAAATACAGATCGAATCGAACGTGCGGGGGGACCGGCACGTACGCCACGCGAATCTCGTTTTTTTTGTCACAGTGTACGTGTGCATTTCAGTGTAAGTATCGGTATATCAGCTGTATAATCAGCATCGAGTACCAGTGTATTGGTAAGTTGTTGTTTTCGCTACGTGATATTTTCAGCAGTCACCAGATGACGCTTCCTTAATCGTATGTTGTGTCTGTATACCCTATAGAGTTAGTACCTATCGGAGTCGGTGTGGGGATACAGATGCTCATATATATACAATCCAGTAAGGCCGACGCACCGACAGTAAACCCAAAAGACTACGTGCAAGCGCAATACTATACAAGTGATTAAGGAACTCTAACTTTTTTTTTATTTTTTTTTACCACAAAAACATGCAAAAAATACACCACGTAACGAGGATCTATTAGTGGTTACGCGAGGTGTCATTATGTGCGATACGTTCGACAAATCAACCGAGCAGTGTTTTTCCATAACTTGGCAAGAAATCGCTGTCAAGAGCCAAATTACAAAATCAATTTACCAAAGTCACAACTACGCAGTATTATTCGCGCGTTTACCGTAAGTGACTGAAATTCGCGATACTTATAAGTATCATAAATTATATTTCGGTACCTCGAGTCGGAGCTCTGGAGAATAGACTGATAGGTACGTATATGAACAGCCTCGAATGGCGTCTCTTTTACTACGTATTTCGTGCGAGTTTGTAATTTTTTAAACTATCTGAAAAAAAAAAAACGATATTTATGTACAGTCACNNAAAAAAAAAAAAAACTGTACAATGAAAAATTTTAATTTTCAAATATATGGCTTTAATTTAATACTAGAGGAAAGTTACTGCCAATAATTAATCTACATTATCTACATACAAACGTATATTTCCTTTGAAATACACTACAAGTGAGTAGCTAATTTACACTGGCTTTAGTTTTAAAACAATAAGATAACGACAAAATCGAAGGCTATTATTTTATTCATCTGTTTAATTTTCAAAATTTTTATTATCTTTTTTTTTAATTATTATCATGCAGTTATTTAACAGGGGTCACTGAAATAAAGCTGCAATATATGTAGCTTATCGCTAGTGTACTCTACGAAGATTCATGGAGGATTTTTACATGCTTATGATTTGAGAAATTTACCACCCCCAAGTCGAAGACTGAAGAGTTTTTGCTTTCTCATACGAGAAAGCTAAAATTATCTGAAAGTTCTTTTTTAGCCCTGCCAAATTCTATTTAAATAAAGAAAATACAAAAATCATTTTATCATAAGCACTTTTTCGTCATTGCCCTTTGAACTTATATATTTTTCTGCACGTCTATAAAAAAAAGTCTCGAAACAACGGATCACAATCAAATTCATCACCTTTATAAAAAAAAAAAAAAAAAAAAAAAGGTCCATGGATCTAAAAACATCTTCAGATGTTCCTCGAAGTCAAACGCGCATAAAAAAAGCCCTTATAGTTTAACGCTCGCGAAGCATCGGGATCAAGAGCACAAGTCTCAGGAGGGAAGGTGAGAGTCGTGTCGGATATCGAGTTCGAAGGTGTTTTTCCTGCATCCTTGAGGTTTTATACTCCGTCGCGATGTACCATTCGTTTGCGTGTACATGTTACATGTATACGGTCTGAAAAAGGCGTTGGATTACCGTGTTCTCGCTCAACGCGAGACACCGAGGCAACGAAATAGAGTTGCGTCCCTCAAGACTCGCCACCTTTTTTCCGCATCGTATTGTCACCGTCGAGAAAACGCGAGCGTGTTAACAATGAAGTAACGAGTCAAGATTTACGTTAGGAGCAAAAAAAAAAAAAAAAGAATCGAAATAAAAAAGAGGTCAGTCATATACCGGTCGAAGCTATTTGGAAGGAAAAGCGGTGCTCCACACCCACGTTTTCGCGAAACTCCTTCCATCCATCCGCGACCTAATAGAAACTCTTTCGTGTGTATGATGAAAAAAAAAAAAAAACTAACCCATAGCCCTAACGTCTGCATGACGTATATACATACACACTTGCAGAGAGGGAGATGGGCGTGTAATCGAGTAAAGAGAAGCACTGCAAATGTCCCGCTGCGCTTTCCGGAAGCCTTAGCGCTGTGTGCGCTCCTACAGCCATCGGCTACTGGCGTCGCTGGTATATTGTAGCTTTCGTACACCAGGGAGTAGCTCGCGCCGCGCGTCCCTTTGGGCACGCACATATATACCTATCGTGCGCGAGGTGCCGATGTTAGGCGCTGCCTGGGAAATAAGAAGTTAGTGTACCGGTGTTGCAGGGCTGCTGCGCTCGTTAGTAGCGTAACAGCCGGGAGCTCGGCTGTATCTCCCGCGGTACTTGTACACTAAGATATACACGGGTGCAGTGCCCTGGAGGACAAAGCGCCCGGGTACGCTCATTTGTACAGGAGACTGCTGCGAGCCCTGCAGCCATGGCTAAACCTGGGGAGAGCTTTTGGGTAGGAAAGGACCATTTGTTTTTTTATTCATTTCTTTTTTTTCTTTTTTTTCTTTTTTTACTCTTTAGTTATCTTCTTTTTTTCAAAGAGATAGTGATCAGTGGTGTGGTGGTGGTGTTTTATGTTAAACGATTTTTGGCTGTCAAGTGTGGGTCGACCTACCGATTTTATTGTCGTGGCTAAGAGGTATAACTATGCGGTTTCTGTTCTAGCGAGATGACTCATTGCTCGTTAAAATTTACAGAGTTATAGCAGTGGTTTATGCAGAGAAGATTTTAGAGCGTACAAGATAACAATTTTGGAATTAATATACCTGTCCATTGCTTTAACTGATTTTTATGTATTTTATTTAAAAAAAATATAATCAACGGCGCAGTGGTCACGAAGTAGTAAATTTTAGCTTCGCGACGCCTAACGAGCTTAAAGTTCACGAATATTGCGGACGAAACGAAGCTGAAGTTACGATCCATATCGAAGTTATTCACGTGTTCCGGGAACTTATATGATTTTATCTAGTCTAAGCCGATTGAAAAATATTGACCTGTGAACAGTGAAAAAATACCCTACCGATACCGGCAAGCTTAACGGCTGAGTTTTTTAATTTTAATTTCATAAAATTTCGTACGGTTTTCCAAGATATGCGCTGAGAAAAAGATCGGTTACCGGAAAATATCCCTGAAAAATGTAATGTACAGTTTATTTTTACCATCATGCTGTTGAATCTTCTGTAAAAAAAAAAAAAAAATCTTTGATCGTACAAAATTGAGCCCGCAATCAATTAAAAAAATATCAGTATCAGCATCTTACTATGTGCTCGCAGGATCTCATAACGTTTCTGAAGATCGGCTACGTGGCGATAATCTTCACAATGATCCTGATGTTCTGGGCGTCGACGGTCCGGCTGCACGAGATGCACGGCAGCAACTACAGGTCGGATAGCTGGCAGCTACCGGTCCAGTACCCGCCCTGCTTTTTCAATCCTCTGTGCACCTGTTCCAAGGTCATACCCGATCTCGGGATCGTCACGTGCTACAACGTCCCTATGCCCCGGATACCCTACCACATCAACTCTTCCAAGGTTTTCATGCTGCAGCTCGAAAATAATGGCCTGAGATCCATACAGCCCCATTTTCTCATGAACACCGGTAAGTGCGACGTGTATTATACAGCTTATTCTCATAAAATTTGATTAATTATTACTCATGTTATTTCCGAACGAATAAAGCTATAATTACGATGATATTTACCAATATTAAATGTATAAGAGCTTGCACTACGTAATTTTATCATCACGAGAGAGCGTGGTTAATCAAGGCTATTTAAGTCCAATTACGTTTGTAATTTGATAATGAATTACAGCTCGATCGCATTTTTCTTGATAACAAAAAATATTTTTGGTTCCCTTGGGCATCTGTATACTTAATTATTAAAGCATTGATGACAACTTTTACTGATTTATACGGGCTTATTTATTGACATTTTGGAGCAAAGACAAATAACTGAGCAAGTAATGACAATTAATTTTTCACAAATTCAAAACCAATTACGAACAAACGATTAAAATTTATCGCAGAAGATGTAATTACATGCATTGTCAAGGGTTAATCATTCATTAAGAACATATTATGTACACTCACAAATGCCCATTGAAACTCTGGAGAAATGTTTATCCCGGTAATCGCCAGAGCGAAGCGATGATTGACTTGAATTTAATGTTGATTAAATAAGGGCCAACGTATAATTATTCGACTTCTTACGCTGTATTGGTTGATTTTAATATTTGGAGTAAGTTCATAAAAATCTTGAAATTTGATACCGGCCATGGTATCGATCACACGGATTAGTTTCGTGTTCCAAAACATCGTGTAACATGAGTATCAGAACGAAGCCTCAGGAGTAGAAAATATATATTAAAAAAGTGTATTTTACAGTTGAAAATTTAACAATAATTATTACCTCTTACAAGTATTTACAGTTTCGTTATAAAACAGTATGTGCATGTAATTAGAGCCTTGTGTACTATGCGTCTCTCTTTCATTTTGTCTCTCCCTTTTTTCTCTCATGACTTTATCATGATAATTTTACTTCATTGTCTTAGATACATACATATTTTATTTGCTTAAATGTTTTTAATTTCGTTATTTCTACTGAAATTATTGCAAGAAAGTAGTGGCGTTGTTAGCACTATTTATATTCACACATACAATATAAATAAGTAACGATCATTTGTCTTAAGTTACAATAAATAGTTCTCCTCTCTCTGCAGTGATTTCTAGTGCTATATGATGTTTATTATATTACAGATTTTTTAAGCAGGTTTTTTATACTTCCTAAATTTTATCATTATTTTTTTAGTAGTAACAAGCTAAAAATCAGTAATTATAGGTAAAACTAACGTGAATTTTTCTTTTAATACATATGACACTAAATATTTACACGGGGCTTAGCCCCACCATTCAAATAAACTCACATTAATGTCACTTAATGCTCTCATTCCTTTCCTGTACGAAAATACATCTGAAGTTCTTTTGTAGTAAATATATCAGTTCTAATCTTTTGTTTACGCTACATTTGGATCTTACATGTTTTTATACACACATCACAACACCCATACAGCTAATCTCGTCTAATCGGCTGGAATTGAAAGACAAAAGAGGGTGATCGGTAAAATGGTAATCAAGCAAGAGAGCGAGATGTGGGGGAGGGGGGGTGGAAAAATAATAAATCGGGGTTGTATGATGCAAATAGAGTGAGAGACAGATAGAGAAGGAGCACTTGTGTATAATACGTACGTACGTGCATGCCTTATGTCCACAGGGCTGTACAAGCTGCAGATCAAGCATAATCCTCTATCGGATATACCAGACGAGGCGTTCGTAGGGCTTGAAAGATCGTTGTGGGAGCTTGAACTACCCTACAACCGTCTCGTGCGAGTGCCCAGCAAATCGTTCAGACATCTGCAGAAGCTGCGGCTTCTCGATCTAACAGGTAACAAAACTAAATATCATACATATGTACGGACGTTCGCCTTTCGGCCTCGAGACGTTCGGTGTACACCTCCCCACTCGTGTAGACATAGTGCTATTGTTGTGACTGTGACGAAGCTCTGTAGTCTAGCGAGTCCGAGGCATTGGCTTAGGCTCGTCTCACGGGTTACATCAGCGGAAATATCTGTCTTTGAGCGTTACATAAACAAAAAAACTCTGATTTGTGCAGGAAGGATCGGACGATTTGATGATGACAAGTTGTCTTCATGTGAGGATTGCATGTTAGAGCTTAGTCTAATCATGCTATTGTCTGTGACTTTTTTTTTTTTTTTTTTTTTTTTTTTTTTTTTTTTTTTTTTTTTTTTTTTTTNCAGCGATAAGCCGGTTTTTTTTTTTTTTTTTTTTTTTTTTTTTTACAATTTATCACTGCCAATTTGGAATGGTCTGTAGTATTAAGTGTCAATGGAACTAAGCTCACGTGGGTGTACGGAAATTGCCATTATTACTTAATAGAGTTTATGACCCCTTAGGTAATCAGATTTCGCACATAGCTGCTGACAATTGGCGTGGCTTGGAAAACTCTTTGCAAACTCTTAGAATGGGTCGCAATTCGATCGACAAACTGCCAGCCGACGCTTTTGCCGGTCTTACGTTCTTGGAGTACCTGGACTTGCGCGAAAACAGTCTCCAAGAGATCGATCCGTCGGTTTTTCGGGACGGCATGGCTCACCTAACTCACCTTTATTTGAACGATAATCAGTTGCACCACATACCCTACCAGCAGTTATCCTACCTGAAGCGCATGCGAGTATTAGACTTGAGCTACAATCGAATCCGCCACATGATACATCCACAAACAGAGGCGGAGGCGCGGGGCGTCTCAATGTCCTTGGACGTATTAAGGCTGGATTACAATCAGATCAATATGCTGCCTCCCGATTCTTTCCAGCATTTCAGCAAAATCAACAAAACGTACCTCAATGGCAATCCCATTATGAAGATTGAGGTGATGATGAGGATTTGTTTGTTCTTTATCTCCACCGTTGTTGTAGATGAACAAAAACTGAAAGAATAAATACTTTTCGCTTTAATGTATTTTAGCAAGGGGCTTTCAAAAATTCGAGGGTACGGGAACTATACTTCACTGACTGCGATATTTACGAGATCGAATCGACGGATTTCATGGGTCTGGAGTCTTCTTTGGAATTATTAGACCTAGCTGGAAATAATCTTACATCCCTGCCCAATAGCGTCTTTCAGAATTACGACAACCTGCGTACTTTGGTCTTTCGAGAGAATCTTGTGGATACCTTTAATCCAAGTAAAATTACTTGCCTTCCTCGCGGAAGAATGCCTTTAGTATTACCAGGGCTGCAAGTCAATGACCACCGGTGAATATCGTTGTCCATCATTGCAGGATGGAAAACGATTTTGCATTGGTTATGACTTGAGCCCTCGTATGTAGTGCACTTACCGAAGAAAATCTCAGTTTTTAATACTTCCTCTGTAGGTGAGGTCTTCAACGGTTTTCAGTATTCACTTTACAATCTCGATCTCACTGGTAAGAAAAACGGCATGGTTTCACTTCAGGATCTACGGCAAATGCGAAACTTGCGTTTCCTTTCCATCTCCAGGATGCCTGGAGGCACACTGTCACAAAACGATTTTCTCGAATTTGGCATGGACGTCAAGGAACTTCGCGTAATAAAGAGCAACTTGCAAACGATAAAGAATCATGCTTTTTCGCACGTTCGTGGAATAAAGTACCTGGACTTTTCTGAGAACGCCATTTCCACTATTGAGGATGATGCTTTCCAAGAGGTAATACGATTAGTTACATATCAGTCAAGTATTTTTACAGCAATCGCTCAAATGTTTACGTTATTATAACGTAGGTTGGAAATTCATTAATGACGTTGAGAATTGCACACGGACTGTCTTCGTCGTTTAGCGAACTGCCGTATAAACCATTCAAATCGTTGACAAACCTGCAACACTTAGATTTTAGTAATAATAAAATAAAATCAATGCCAGATACGTCATTTCATTTTTTGAAGAGAATCAGGCGCATCGAGTTGCAAGACAATGAAATAGATTCCATTAAAAAAGGAACATTCCAGGTACGATGGTAGAATAACAATATCCTTCTAAAGTCGATAAAAATGAGTGCGTTTTATTTTTAGGGGGATATCCACTCAACCTTGGAATATACAGACTTTGGTTACAATCACATAGGTAGTTTAGCCACTCACACTTTCGTGGATTTACCATCAATGCAAACCATCAATCTTGAAGATAATAAAATTAGTACTATTGAAAGACGTGCCTTCATGAACATGAATCGTTTGAAGTACATTAATTTACGCGGAAACAAGATCAAAGACATGCAAAATGAAGCTTTTCAGGTAGTAATAGTGTTTTATGCTTTGATTATGATAGTGAGTAATTTGTGTTTCGTTAACTGGGAATTGATTTCAGAATTTGCCAGATTTGGAATTTTTAGACTTAGCGTATAATAAATTGTCCGAATTTGATTTTGAATCTTTTGATCAAGTTGGAACATTATCGTCATTCAAAGTAAATGCCAGTCACAATGAGATTCATCGATTGTCCGTCAGCGTGAATGATTCAGTTTCGTCTTCTTCAAACCACAATAGCTACTTTCAAGGTTTCGTATTTAAGGATACAATTTTTCGTTTACAAACATCTAATATGGAATAAAGATATGGATCATTTTGTTGTTTAAATAGGTGGGATGATGCAATCGAACATAAAAGTCCTGGACTTCAGCTATAACAATATCACGGAGATAATGCGTTTTTACTTTAAACCAGTCGAATACTCGTTAACTCATTTATATCTCTCGCACAACGATCTCAGCAACGTAACTCAGGCTGTGTTTGGAAATATGCCGCACTTGCAGTGGCTCGACCTCAGCTGGAACGACATCATGGAAATTGATTTTGACTGCTTCAGAGAGACAAAGAATCTTCAAGTGCTAACGTTTTCACACAACAATATCATGGACATACCTGCCGAATCATTAAAGTCACTGAAGAAATTAAGAATAGTAGACCTATCGTACAATAGGCTTAGATCGTTGGCGGATAATTTGTTTATGGACGCAAGTATCGAGTACTTGGATTTGTCACACAATCAATTCATGAGACTGCCAATTAAGACAATGTCAATGACTGCTGCTACCAGTTTGTCCATTCTCGATCTGTCGTGGAATTTCATTTCCGGTGTACACAATACAGATGCCATATTTAGATTAAAGGTAAGTTTCAGTACTTCTACATTTAAATTAGTAAACATTTAGATTAGTTACAGCCAGTAGTTTAAAATGTTAATTGCACTGCTAACAATTTTACTCTCGACTGGTCAGTAAAGAAAATTCAAGATCACACGTAGATTCTAATCGTTCGTAACACCTTGAGATTTACTGATGTACCATTGACCTAATCAGACTGTAAGTATTTACTGCTTCAGATCGAGAGAAAAGAGGTTGATTTTTTAGTATTTTGTCCATTAGTCGATAAAAGGATTAAAGATTTTCTTTAGGATAAAAAGATAAGTAATACACGTTCCGAAATACCGAAAAAATAACGAATAAAAACAATTACATCTCAACAAGGATCGCGTACCCCGAGTCGAAGATTACATAATTTCAATATAATCAAACCTCATTTCACTCTTTCTTACCAGATACATGCGGTTCGAATCTGATTAGTGGTTAATGAGACTAGGTAGCATATAACTCCACCTCGCTTGGTAAATTTCGCTTCATTGGATTCGACGAACGTGGACACATCGCTAATGCGATAAGCTAATTGACCTTAGTTAATCTTTACCATGTGCGCTGAATACCATACGCTTGGAATATGTTTTATTCTATTTTTAACTTCCTCCCTCGTTATGTTGACACACATTTTCTGAACTAGATATATAGCCCTCGGAAGTTAATGAAAGTAAAATTGATGGCGGGGACAAAAAAAAACACGTAACAATGACGACGTGTAGTACACTTATACAAGTTTCATTTTCGTTGTCGCATACACTGTCATGATCTTATTTTTTTAATTGACGATGTTGTAGGGGTTGACCTGGCTCGATTTGTCCTATAATCGACTAGTCAGGCTTGACGATGGCGTCTTCTCGGATTTACCGCAATTGGCATACCTTGAATTAAGCCACAACAAGCAGCTCATACTTGAACCCCGAGGAAGGACTTTCCATGGATTGGAAGAATGTCTGTTATTCCTTGGACTCAGCAATATTTCCTTACTTCAGGTATTTATTAAATCTTCCTTTCTTCTATCAACTGGACGTAACAATTCATTGTTTTCATTGATAATTTGATTTGTTTTTGGTACTTGCTACACATGATGATAAGCAATTATCATATATTACCTACGAAACATTGTATTTCTCTATTAAAAATTACTCACAAAATATGTATTGGGGTAAATACACGAGTAATCGTTGACAGAGTTAGTATTCTCGCCTGCGGTTACGTGTACACATTTCATTAGACCCCATCCGAGTGGAACAGGTCAAGCGATTCCATGTACGCCTCTTTCTTTCTTTCTTTTTTTTTTTTTTTTTCTTCTTTTCTGCATGTTATTTAGGTCCCAGAGCTTCCATTCCATCGACTACAAAGGCTTCACCTGGCACACAACGAGCTGGCTACAGTTCCCGCGGAGATGGCGGCGAACTTGACAAGCCTTCATCTGCTGGACTTGAGTCACAACGACCTGACCGTCGTTCCACTTATCACTCACGCCCTACCGAATCTACGAATGTTCAACATTGCCTATAATCCAATCACAATAATCACGAACACGAGTTTCCTCGGAATCGCGGATAGTCTCGAGCTTCTCGATATACGTAGGCTTTCGCTCTCCACTTTTGAGGTTTGTTCTAATTTCTGGTTTTACCTCTTTTTTCTGTTTTTTTTTTTTCTTTTTTTATTTTTCACCGTATGCAGTTTTGGATAAAAGATTTATTCACATACGTGTTTTATGAGATTAAGCTCTCGATCATGTTTGTTCTTTTTTTGTAGTAAATGCAAATCTCTAAATATTTGCAAAATTTATTTTTATTTCGAAAAGTTTTTCATCTTAACTGTGGGCTTTCAAAATTATTTGATTGTACCTACATATAAAAATTCAGTGATACATATTTATCGATTAGGCTGGTGCCCTGTGCAAAGCAACGAAACTTCGAACCCTCTTATGCACTGCCTACACGGGCGTAAAAAATTTCAATTTCCCAAACATGCTGGAGTACAATCATGGTCTTAGGCACTTGTTCATCGACGTGAGTATACTTGAGATGATGGACCCCCTGTATTTGCGAAGTGAATGAAAAATCAAATAATTTCGTGACAATTAAGGTACACAACGATACAACTCTGGAGAAGGAGATGAGGGGCCGCTTCCCCGTCAAACTCTTCAACTTCACGTTCAGCGGCCGAGCGTTGAAGAGCATACACCCAGAAGTCTTACATGTAAGATAATCTTTTAAGCTCATTTAGCCGCGAAAGCGAGACTGTGGCGAGCTTAAATTACTGTTTCTCCTTCCTGTTTTTTTCTTTGTCTCCCCTCAAAATACAATGACCAAAACTCTCTCTCTGTTTGCATCAGGGCATGAGAAACCCGCACCTGCACTTTGGCCTGTACAACACGAGCGTAAGCAACGTGCCCAAGACAATGTTTGCGCACGCCGAGATCGTTAGGAACGTGACAGTCGAGTTGCGAGAGAACGAGATCAAAACCCTGCACAATCCCTCCAACTCTTACAAGCCTGGCGTGCCGGGCCGGCGGTTCTTGATGAGGCTTCGGATGCGCGGCAGCCACCTCAACTGCGACTGCGATATTGGGTAAACGTGACACGAACTGCTTTGCATGTGCATGCCTCGAGGTGTTTGACATTGGAAAAAAAAAACGATTTCTTCTTTTTCTTTTTTTTTTTCACTTTTTTCTTAGTTGGATTGAAATGTGGATGAGGAAACATAGGCAGTACGAAGAGGATCGCTGCAACTCGCACTCGGAGCTGTACAACTACGATAGGGAAGAGGGACACGAGTACGAGTGTTGGGACAACGGCTGGGACGACGATTTGCGGGAGACGTACTGTGCCAATAAAAATAATGTCTCGGTCGCCGAGGCGCTCAAATCGGATCTCGAGTGTGGATGGGCCGCGGCGGACTCGTTTGGTTTGTCAAGGATCCTCTTGACTTTGCTTTGGATTGCCATGTACGTGATTTATTAGGAGCAAAGGAGAATTGCTTGCTTTCCAAAAAAGGGGCGAATTTCTTTTGGTAAAATGTGAACTATTGCTTCAGCAAAAGTGAAGTTTTTCTTTTTTTTTTTTTTTTCATCGAAACGAGTTGCGGACTTGTCGTACTGTTTTCTAGGTCTCTTCCACGGCGTGAGGCTCATAAGTTATGGTACGACATATGGTATACTTACTGCAACTACTTTTTACCGAATCTATGTCGAAATGCAAACTGAAATACAAATTTTTGTTTTTTAAAAAAAAATGATGTTATTTTATCGCGTTAGTATCAGTCGATACACAAGTATACAAAATTGAAAAATTCCGGGTTCAAGAATGTATACGCTGGACAACTTTAACATAAACTTACTTAGTTGAATATAAAAGTTAATATAAAAATACAAACAAAAATACTTCTCAAAATATCTTTTATTTTTAGATATTTGGATACCCATAACATTTTCTTAGTACTTCTGCAAATTGTAATTACATGACAGGAAAATCTTTAACTTTTTTTGACGTTTAAATTCAACGTGGTTTTAATAATTCTGAAAAATAATGTAAATAGTAATTCAGGTAGTATTTTCCCAAGAATTCTAGGCCTATTAAAGTCCTTTGGTGAAATAAAGTTAAAAAAAATATTTAAAAAAACTAGTAAAATTGAATGTAGTTATTGTAGAATATTATACATACTTGGAAATAGACAAAATTGTTTACAAACATCTCTATTCTTACAGTGAGTACACTTTTTTTGCAAATTAAATCTGGCGAATATGTAAAAATGTAGTTTTAAAGAAAAATGAACTCTGGCTCACGAATATTTCATAAAAAATCTAATTTTCAATTTTTAATGTTTTTTTTCTTATAAAAATCAGGTAAAAGTACCAAAAAATAAGAAAAAAATTAACTTTAAATCCAGTCCGTATGACATACTTATTTTTGAACAATCTTTTAGAGAATCTACTACTTCAACCAAATTTTTATCGATGAGATTGAAAATTGTGTCACGATATCCTATGCAACAATTGTGTCAACGATCAACAAATTAAAAGCATTAAATTTTTTATAAAAATATGAAATTTCTGATTTCCACCGAAAACAATATTCGGTATTGCGTACAAAATAACTATCTGAGATTTTATGATAAAACTCCAATACAAAACATCACATCTGACAAACTGCTTGTTACTTTTGTGTATATGCTTGCGATTTCATTACAGTTATAAAGTTGATCGTAACATAAAAAGACACTTCTCAAGGAAATAAGTGAGTTTAACTCACAGTATCATCACATTGATCATGATAATTGCGATCTTGTGTGTTTTATCTAAATACGAATTCATTAACAAAAAATTTTGTTTTTTCATTGAAGACTTCAAACAATTGTTTAAGAAGACTGGTGACTTTTTTTACAGTTAGTCTTCAAGTTTTATTTGTACTTTTATATTTTTTTGTGTGATTTTAAAAGAGAAAGAAAATGCAAGAACGCTGTACTTTTAATTTTAATTTGCGTGAAAATTAAGTGAAAATTTGTATCATGCATTAAAAGTTTTATAAGAAAGTTATATGAGTAACTATAAACCAATACATATGCATATATTTTCGATTTTCATCAAAGTAGTATTTTCTGAAAAAAAAATTTCGTCAATTTAAATAAACGTTAATACGAATGAAGACAAACAAATATATATTCAAATAAAATAAACATTTGTTCAAATCAAATGATATTAATTTTAACCAAATAAATAATCTCTCTGTAAAGTAATATTTGATAAACTAAAATAAAATATTTATTTGAATAAAATACATATTTACATATTTGTATTTTTATAAACGTTTTTTTGGATCGACGAAATTTTTTTTTTTCATGAGTATACATGTATTAAATATTTATTGGTTATTTTTTAAAGATTCGGATTATTTTAAAGAAACAATACTTAGGTTTTATGTACTCTAGAAGCATGTTTAATGTAAAAAATTTTTAAGAAAATTTGTTGATAATAAGTCGCATCATAAATACGCTTCACTTATAAATTCAATTAATTTTTTGAATATTCAACAAATTTCTGTATATAGGTGCTAGAATATTTAAAATTATTTCAACAACACCTCATAAAACACGTAAATTTTGTTACAATTCTATTATAATGACGAGTTCAATAAGAAACTAATGTTAAGTTCTTTTTTAATTATAACGTTAATTAAGAAAAGATGTTATAAACATCAATGTCGATCTTCAATCAGAGAAAAGTGTAAATAAAAAAAATCTAGATACACGCAGATTACCACGTAACAGTGAATATCTCTAAGAAATTCAATGTTGATCATAATGGTAAACATTTCTTTTAAAAAAACGATGTAGTGCATCGATAATTACGTGTATAGTTACGTACTTTAAATATTGTTATGGCTATAAGATTTAACTAGCATGTTATTTCCACACCGGTTTGTTAATGTAAAGTAAGCAAATTACAACGATTCGAATGTAATGAATGAAAAACAAATAAATAATTTTCATAACTACATGAAAACTGTGTCAAGCAACCCTGTTTTGTTTTATTGAAAAATTAAAGTAACAAACACGCGTTGAGCAAAAGATTGGGATGCACTGCAATAGAAACAAAAATTAGTCGTAAAACATGATTTTTGTAATAATACCGAAAGCCATTCGAATGACTGGCGAGACAATGAAGCCGAAAATGATTGTCAAACAAATGCAGATGCTCAACAGTTGAACGAAAAACAGCGCGGTCTTGACGGCAATTTGTTGAGTATCTGTAGTATTTTTAAGGTCTATCATCGCATCGAAAACGAACCTCATGATGTGTAGAAAAATCTGAAAAGAATATCGTCAAATTCCTGGGCTGCTATCGATTCGTGCGAATAAGTCAAATTTACCTCCAAAACCGGTGCGATATTGATCATCACGTAAAACAGAGCCAACAAACATCGTCCGGTCGCTTGGCTCATTATTTTCAACAAATTCGAGTACGTGTGATCTCCTCGGGACATACCCCGCAACTCTTGATACTCTGCCAGGTAGTTCCTGATTTTTACCAGCATCGAATCGTTCTCGCTTTCATCGGTTTTCGATTCTTCGAAGGTCAAGTTTTCTGCACGGATTTACTTTGATTATTAAAAACATAACCTCGTCAAGTCCACGACAACTATTTAGCAATGGAAACTTGGCTGATTAGTGTTTTCAGTCAAGTTGTAGGTGAACACGTAAGATCGTGAAAAGTACCGATGTTGAGATTGCTGATTTCGCTCCACTTGATGGACTCGAAGCCATTGGCAATACTGAAAAAGTTGCGGTGCTTCCAGATCGTATTTTGCGACACGTCGTCGAATATCTCCGTGACCGAGAATTCATCGATCTTATCTTCCTTGGGATCGGCATCCCCCGCGTTGTAAGTCTCGTCAATTTTCTCGCACGAGTACGTGCGGTTCAGGTTCTGATAGCCAGTGCCGTCGGACTCGTCGTTTGCGCTTGTCTCGGGTGTACTTTCTATTTTCAAGCTTTTGTCCGATAACGAGTCCTGTGTGCATATTGTTTCATCGGCAACGAGTTTTTCCGTATTTTTTTTTTTTTTTTTTTTTATGGGATAAACAGGATTGTTGGGAAATGAAGAAACTTACGTTGAGGTTAGCAATAATTTTCGTGTCGGTACCATCCCCGCACAGATGTTGATTTTGGAAGGTTTTGTTGCAACCCGATTGTAGCTCGTCAGAGACCATGGTTTTTATACTTACACTTGACTTTTGAACAATTTTTGGGTTAACAATCAAGCTTTTAAATAATGTTTTGACAAATAATGCGTTCTTTCGGTTATTATAAAAAAATATACTTCCGGCTGACAGATAATCACAATATCAAATTGAATTTGGGCTACCTTCACTTTGATTTGTTGAAAAAAAAGAGAATGATATTATTGCCATCTTCCAAGAATAGTTAGTATTTAAAATTTAAAGATGCATGGTAAAAATTTATAAAAAATTTTCTTACACAAGAGCACTTTTTTGAAAAAAAAATACAACAATTCACCGAGGCTTTCATAACTTTTCAAAAATCTGTACATTTTTTATAAAAATTCGTTCAAATATCAGGGTAATAGTAGTTTTTAACTAAAATTTGACATTGCACATTATGTTCACGCTTTCGAATATATATTAATAATTTTTTATGGAAAGCAATCATCAGCTGATTGAATGAAATCGAAAAAAAAAATTAAGAGTCTTTTATTATTTATTATCCAGAGAAACTTGCGTGTACATAACTTTTTTCTAAAAATAATTCCTGGGTTAAGTATACGTATAATATAAATTTATTATAAGGTCCTTTGTCCACATTATAATTCCATTCCATTTATACTTGTGAGGCTGTTGAGTAAAATTTTTTCGGTTGTGACAGCGGCATCTGTTGAACAAAAAATTTATGTGAATTATTGAATTAAAATCACATTGCTTTCCAGCTTACCCATTTGATACCAAAGATCTGTATTTCCCGCATCTGCTCTTGCCGAGTTTAGAGCGTGGCGTATTGCGATGGGAATGGAACAGCTCATACAAAGAGGTGGCTCTCCAGTAGCTGAAAAAAAAAATGATACGACTCGGTATAACCAGTTTCAATGTTTTTGAAAATATTATTTAAAAACTAACCTTTCGAACGCAATATCCCGAGTGGATTGGAAGCATTGCGACGGAAGGAGACCCTGAAATCTACTGGAATGTCTTTTGCCCCGGGAACTTTGTAATTCTGAAAACGAAAGTAACCTCACGTAAGTAAGCACTCGAGTGTACTCATGATGATTAAAATTCCACATTCACCCAAGTTCTGTAGTTTGTCAGTCCTCCGGTTTTCGGATCATATATTAAATCCTCGCAAGTCCACAAGCCTATGCCCATAACGAAGGCTCCTTCGATCTGGCCCAAGTCGATTTTGGGACTCAAGCTTACTCCAACGTCTTCGAGAATATCAACTCGGTGGACGAGGTGCTGTCCAGTCAGCATGTCCACCTCCACTTCGGATACCGTAGCTCCGTATATTGGGTATGAGTTATCACTGGATGGTGCTACATACAGGTCAGAGGCATGTAGATCGATTCCATCGGTGTGCGCCTTGAGTATCAATTCTTGCCACGTGGGCTCTTTTTCAAAAGTGTCTCTGATTGGCTTGAGTCTTTTTAAAATAATCTTACATGCCGACAGCGTTGCCTAAACAAAAGTACTCGTTTTTACAAAAGTGTTTTTTGAGAAGTGAGATAATTTTTATGGATATTTTTCAACGTTGGGACGTACAAAGCCACAGACGTCACTACCAACGCTTCCACCGGTGACGGAACTGTTTGGGGATATCAAAGTGTTGCTCGGTTTCACGCTCACCATTTTCAAGTCTATATTAAACGCAGATGCAACTATTTGGGCCATCTGTGAATGAAACAGTAGTAAGAGCATATTACATTGCGTTACGGATTATGAAGTAGAAAATGCCGATGAGAAAATTTATTTTTTACTTTAGTGTGTAGTCCTTGCCCCATTTCTATTCCGGCGTGTGATACCGAGACCGTACCATCTCGTGCGTAGATCGATACCATCGAATAGTATTGTCCAACAAGTGACAGTGAATACTTCATCGTGACCAAAGATATACCTCTCTTTTTCCAACGATTTTCCTGAAATAATAAAACAAATGTTAACGTTTGCTGATTCGCTGAATGAAGATCTCATCGATTCATTTGACGTGTAGCAGTAGTCAACAAATACCTGGTTAAATTTTTTCACGTCTCCGAGTCTCTGTTCGTAATTGGATGATTTTTTCAAATTTTCAATCATTGGCAGCAAAGCTTCTTTGTCCGTCTGATTCATGTTGTTTATTCTGACTTCCAATGGATCTTTTCCTGTCACTCTTGCGATTCTTTCCATTATGTGCTCTATCAATCCAATTCCCTCTACAGAACCTAAACGTCATTCAATTTTCATTAGTATGTAAGAAATGTTCTCTAGTTTAATCTACGTATAAAAGTAAAAAATCATAATTTGTTGTATGGATCAATAAATTACAAACAAGGGATGTATGAAAATTTTGAATTTGTGAAAATTCAAAAAAATATTTAATAAAAATCCATTTTATTGACAATTTTATGGAGAAGGAAGTGTTACGGTGAAAATATCCATTGTACTTGGGAAAGTGGGAAAGAAATATTTTTCATCTCAAATGGATAATTAAAATGGATATAATAAAATAATAATTATTTCGAAAGGGCATTTTTTTATGGTAAATCTCTTTTTCTCAAGCCCCTCATCTTAGTTCTCGAATATAATGATAAAATAAGATAAAAACTTGGACTCAGTAGCGTTTGGTTGCAGATCCATCTCTCTATTAGAATCCAATGTACATATAACCGATTTTCTAACACATATGTAATTTACCTGGCGATCGACACCACGTGTTACACGGTAAATCGGTCTTGACATCGTAACCGATCGTATTCCACTTTTTTTCGTCATAGCAGTTGTAGAAAAAATTGATCGCACTCGTGGCGTGCGACTCGTTGAAAGCAGCACCCTTATTCCCATAGTAAGAACCATTCAATCGCTGTATCTTGCCATGCTCGTCGACGCTCACATAGTACTCCATATAAGCAGCCACTCGCTTGCCGATCGCGCGCATGTTGTCCTCGATCGACATGACTAGGCGAGCTGGTCTACGCAGCAAATGACAAGCCAACGCACAAGCGCAAGCAATTTGGGTGGCGCGACTGATTTTCGCGCCATAAGCGCCACCGAGGCGCCTCACCTTAATGTTGATGCTTAAAAAAGTAGAACATCCAGCAGATTCTTAGCTTTTAGGATTTTCTTTATTTTTTTGAGTAACCAAAGGTACTAACGTGTTGGTAGGAACGTCAAGTAACGAGGCTACAGAAGCTTGGGTAAGATCCATCCATTGCGTTGCTGAAAAAACATCCATTCCATCTTCAATGGGAACGCAAACACATGTTTGGACTTCCATGCTGAAATGGTATTGGCTTCCTACCACGTGACTTCCCTTGATCTTGTACTTTTCATCTTTTCCTATATCACATGGATAATAATTTCATCAACATAATATTTTCGTTAATTATAAATAAAAGATGTCAAAGTATGAAATCAATACCCGGGGCTTCCTTTGCAGGTAATTCTATTATCTTTTTGATTCGACTCTTATCATTAGCATTTATGACATCCTGCACGGTAATCAGAGGCTTCCTTTTGGATGTCGCCTTGTAAACTAAGCTTACCTTGGAAGCAGCATATTGAGCAATGTTTTGAGATTCAGCGACAATCATACCGTAAGGTTGACCTGCGTATTGTACTTCATTGTCTGCAAACAGCTGTTTGAAGAAAACAATTAGATGTTTATCTTGGATGAAAATACTAAATTTTTTTTTTAAGGTCAATACCTACAATTTCATCGTATTCCAGAGATTCAAAACTAAGACCTGAGTTTATAAATAAGTTTTTCCCTGGAATGTTTTTTGCGGAATAGAAAGCTACGACTCCATCGATATTCTGAAAACATGTCGTTCAAATAGTTTATTTCAAGTTTCGACGCTTCGATAATGTATGAAATTGGCAATCACCAGAGCAGCTTCGTAGTCAATTTTGTATATTTTTCCGGGAGCTTCAGCGAGTGTCAAAGCGCAAAATACTTCATTATGTTTTATCTGGATATCGTTAATAAACTCGCCTTCACCCGAGGTTTGATAAATCGACTCGATCTTTGGCATAGGTTGGTTTATTGGCCAAATGTTCTTATTTGTATCGTAGTCTTGCTTTCCCGAAGACAACTTGCGTTCTAGTAAAGTGCCTCCACTACGTAACTTGGGACTTACGCGACTTGAACTGATGCTTAAAATAAACTAGCATCGAGATTTTAAGTAAAATTTGACAACTTTTAAAACTTTCCTTAATGCAATACAATATTGTGAAACCATATTACTTTATACAGGAGGCCAACGCTCAATAGCTGACGATACTCTGGCGTAAAGTCCGGCAAAACGTGATCAGGATTGAGTTCTGACTTAAGAACATTAAATGCTTGCTTGAGTGTTTGATGGTCGTAAATACACTTTCCACTGAAAAATGTTTCAGTTTTTGATGCGTGAAGCTGCAAAAATGGCCCGATTGAGCTCAGTTTAAAAATATACTTATATTTGTCGAGATATTTATTTGACCATGTTAAGTTTTAATGTTTTAAATATATATTTAAGTAAATTGTGTATGTATATATCATAAAACTCCGTTTCTCTAAGTTATTGGGGTGATATTTCTTGTTCTGGTTTTATAATTAAACTTTTTATGCTAATTATCGAATTTTTTCATTCAGTTATATGTTGCAGATTATCAAGACAGTTAACTCACAAAATCAGGATCAATCCCTCCGAAGATTACATTCGGTCTTTCTAACACTTTTCCATCCTTATCCAACTTGAAAAGAAATCCGGCGTTGACTATAGCATGAGCATTTTGAGCTCTAGGCATGATCTGTTTTGTATTTGACACGGAATCATGGAAAACGATCGGTCAATTTAGATTGATTAATTTCAAGGTTTCAAAAAATTTTTTTTTTAGTCGAGAGAACAACATCAACAATTACCTTGTACGTTTTGTAAACGTAGTCTTTACTCATAGACGGTAAGACGATGCTGTAAATTAATTTTTTCTCCATTTGTAGGTACAAAAATTCTATTAGATTCATACTTTTTTTCGAATCGGGTGAATCAACTTTAATTATAAAATAACCACATTAACAAAGTTTATTTCAGCAATTATCATAACGCTGTCGTGATGATTACTTACGAATGTGGATTTCAGCCCTTGCCGTTTCTAGAATTAAAAATATGTCTGATGGAAACTCATTGTGATTATTTTTGATCATCAAGTTTCCAGCTATCGTACCGATCTAATAAATCAATGATTTTTTAATTCTCAACATTTTCGATTTATACTGAGGTAAATATTCAGTCTTACATTTCGAACAGGTACACTTGCGACGAGATCCACATGCTTGGCCATTTCTTTTAGATATTCAAAGCCAGGATGTGTCATGTATTTTTCAAAACTGTCTTTTGCAATAGAAAGAGTAACATTAGCACCCAAAGTCAGAGCATCGTTTGTCTTGGACAGTCGATGCAAATCCAGAACGTCGTTCACATCGATGTACACCTGTACTTTACCGAGGCGATAAACACCTGAAAGATATTAATTTTGAATGATTTGCAACTAATAATCGATTATTGGTAATATATCTTTAAAATACCACGAGCAGTATTGCCACCATTGATTACGTAGGAAGAAGATGGATGCTTTCGAAAGATGTCAAAAATATCATCAACAGTTAATACCTTATAAAACTTTAAGGAATCTTCTAGATCTAATTGTAATGATCGTGGCATGCTAGACTCGTGAATTATTTCCATTTCCTTACATGTGCCACTGCAAGCATTTTTGGGACAATTTCTACAAGACTGAATGCTATACGCTTCCTGTAAATAAAACAAAAGTTAAAACCAATTGATAAAATATTCTTTTTGTTTGCCCATGATAATTTTAAGAGTAAAGTTAATTAATCGGATAGTAGTGCTCATAAACAACAATTTAGATGATTTTATAAACCCAATATTTCTCTATAATTGCTACGTTTTAATGGCGTTTAATGTAAATATCACGTTAAAACTAAGAAGTTCATGTACTCCACGGTAATAATAAATAATTACTTCTATATCTTTTATTTGATTCTTCATCTCAGGCGTAGCATCGCTGGCAAACATTTTAAAAGCATCCAGAATCGGCCTGTATCCAGTACACCGGCAAATGTTACCACCAAAAGAGTTTTCAATTTCTTTCATCGTCATTTTTTTACCTTTCGTGAGACTAAAAAAATGATTGTCTAAGAAGTTTTTCAAAAAAGTGAAATGCAAAATGGGTTTTGAGGTATATGTATACCTGTACATGTTCATAACCCATCCAGGTGAGCAGAAACCACATTGAGACCCGTTCATTTCAGCTAGGGTGGCTTGCAACGTGTGGTAGCCTTTTACTCGGCTCCCTAATCCTTCAACGGTTGTGATTTTCCATCTATTGAATGAATTGAATTTGACTTTTACATAAAATTCTAATAATGCATTTGCTGTAAAAAATCTTACTTTTCAAAAACTATAAGTTGTAGGTTTAGTTGGTCAACTTACCCATCGCATAAAAATACTGAAACCAAACAAGAATTCACAGCTATTAGGCGACCATTCGTTTCTACTGCTACAATACACGCACCACATCCCCCTTCGTGGCACATAGCTTTCGTTCCTTTTAAACAAGCTACTTCACGAATAAATGTGTTTAACGAGTTTCTTAATATTGTTTTATTAGAAACTGAAAAAAATGAAAAAACATTTGATTAGTTGTATTTTTGGTGAATTTTTGTGGCTTTTTAATACCAACCTGTATGTACCGTGCCATTTATCGCCAGTGAGACTGTTGAATCATCACTAGAGATCATTGACAATACATTATTTCTAATATACATTTATCGAAAAATTGTGTGTTTTTTAACAATATTTTGAATTTATAGTTTACATATTGTTTACGTATATTTTAACGTATGAAGGTATTATTTCACGTCAACCTTCCTAGTACTGTGTGTCAGTATCAAAACTCTTTATTTACAAATCATGATTATTGTATTTGAGTCCATACGTAAAAATATTGTGACACACTTTCAGTTAATTTTTTTTGCTTTTAAATTAAATTATCAGTTTATGAGTAGTATCGACTTTCATTTTAAGAAACGAAAAATCTGTTATATCTTGAAAAAAGTATTTTGGACATTTTTTTTTTTTTTTGGTAGAAGGAAAGATGAATTTTTTTACGCCAATATAATCGTTTTTAGAAAGCATTTTTTTTCGAAACCCTAAATACCAAAGTGAATACGGATGTGCCGTACGAATAATGGTAAGGATATATGCAAGACAGATCAGAGATTTGTGAAGTAGGCAGGTCGATGTGATAGTAGTGAAGTGAAAAAACCGGTTACATCTTAAAAGAAGGAAAAAAATCGTTTTCAAGGTGTAACACGACTTGTGTTTTTTCAAGGTTAAAATTTAACGTTTTCGATAAGCTGACGGTTTTATAGTAAATCTACGAAAAAATTACAACGTAAACATATTTTAATTACATTTTGGGTACTTATAAGATTTAGTACCATATAATTACAAGCCGAAAAGTTAGGATTTAGGCCTTTGTGCACAGTATTGCGAAAGCTGTGGTAAAATGCCTTTATGTATTGCACATATTATAATGTTAATTAAATCAACTTTGTGACTGAAGTTTTATAGCATAGTTCAAGTAAACAATTCAGTCTTATGCAGTCCTAAATAATAGTAAATTATTGTTGTATATTTTTTCTAAATGATGCTATTGCTAGTATCTTATACTACTATTATGTTACACACAATGTTGGCTTTCTATGATACTATACGGAATCATCTAAGAATAGATAGTGTATAAAATTAAACAAATTTAACGAGTTTATTTAGTATATATTGATGATGCACTAAAATTACACGTAAAAAAATTTAATGTAAAGAGCACATAGTGAAAGCGCAGTGAAAGTGAACCTGTTTTGTAACTCCATCAGCCTTAAAATTTGAGTAAAAAATGTTTGTACGGAAAATTAAAAAACCAAAAAAATTCATACGTCTGCGAGAGTATGTTTCTTGATTTTCTTGAACTAATTACAAGTCTTATGATTTGGAAAAATTTCAATAACTTACTGTTCACCTGGTGAACTGCTTTCACCCTGACCCATGATTATTAGAACAATATCTACTTTTCTCTCACTCTATGATAATTAATAACTGAATAACTTGTGAGTCTTTGTATAATCTGTCCAGTGTACTGGAGCCAATCAACACTGTATCTCAGCAGTCAACACAAACTCGCCTGCATCTGCAACGCGAAATTTTCAAGTCCCTCTCTCCGAGACATTTATCCCCACACGAGCCAAGATAAGCATTAAATGATAAATTGGCAGTCCGTTCTCTGTACACGAAATTCGGGGCTATTATACAAATAACAAAAAAATCCGCTTGCTTTTTATTCAAACAGATATACGTTTCACAAACAAATGAATTGTTGAACAAGAACATGATATTTAATCGTTATATTAAGTGAAGAATTGCTTCCAGCATAAAAAGTCATGGTATTAACATAGATTTTTTTTTAGTCACACAGGAAACACTATATATATTTGTGTAACAAAAATGTTTTTAGACGCTTTGTTAGTATTAAATTTGATAAAACAAATTGGTTTAAAATCATTGAGGGTGGAATATGGAGTTTTTTTATTAAATGGCTTAACTGTTATTTATCGGGGCTTTTTATTACAATACGATGATTCCCTTTATCATTTTTAAATTGTTTCAAACATAAACAAATGATTATAAATTAAACAAAGTTATGTTGGAATTCATAAGTTCATATCTTCAATACTTGTAAGACTATTCAGTAAAATCTTCTCTACTGTGACACAATTATCTGTAAGAGAAATAATAATATTTATTCTAAATTTTAAAGGCACAAGTTTCGTATTCCTGCTTACCTAATTGATACCAAGGATCTTTGTTTCCTGCATCTGCTCGTGCCGAGTCAAGAGCTTGTCTAATTGCTAGAGGTATTGAACAACTCATACACATAGGGGGTTCACCTGCAGCTTAAAAAAAAAACAAAAAAACTTTAAATTTACATGAAAAAAACGGTAATGAATTCGTTTTATAAATACGAAAATTTTTATTATACATCATGATGATTTATGAATGCATGTTTATGATAATTGTGTGAAAAATTGGTGAACAAGGAGATATACAATTGGGAAATAAAGTTTTAGTTGAAATATTTACTTTTTGATCCATATATTCCTAAAGGGTTTGTTGAATTACGACGAAATGATATGCGAAAATCCGTGGGTATATCCTTAGGTCCTGGTACTTTATAGTTCTATGCATAAAAATGATTTATTATTGTCATGCCATTTGAACCTATCTTGTTTGTGTACGAGATTTAAATCAAACTAAACCATTTTTTTATATGTATTGTTATTGCTCAAAAACGTATCAAAAACAATTATTTCAATTCACCCAAGTTCTGTAGTTTGTTAGTCCTCCGGTTTTTGGATCATATATTAAATCTTCGCATGTCCAGTAACCAATTCCCATAACGAAGGCTCCTTCGATTTGACCTACGTCTATTTTTGGATTTAAACTTTCTCCAAGATCTTCTATAATGTCTACTCGCCGAATCAGATGTTGACCTGTCAATACGTCGATCTCGACTTCAGAAACTGTAGCTCCATAAATTTTATAACTATTTATTTGCGGATTTGGCGTATACCTTGTTTAAGAAAAAAAATGTTGTGATAGCCCGGTAATATAGTAAAAAATGCAGTTTGTATTGGTATACTACAAAAGTCAGTTGCATTAAAATTTTTATTGGTGATTGTAGAGATACGTACGTGAATGAGACAAACAAATCAACTAGCATCTGGTGTGCTTTTAAAACTAACTCTTGCCATGATGGATTTCCACCCAAAGCTTCTCTAACTGGTTGCAATCTTTTCAAAAGTTTCTCACATGCAGATTTTGTTGCCTAACAAAAAAATCATCGTTTAAAATTATTTATTACATAAAATTACGTAATATCGATCACACTTACAGTTCCAAAAACATCGCTTCCAAAACTTCCTCCAGTAAAAAAATTATTTGGTGCGTTGAAGCTGTCACTTGGCTTTATACTAATCATGTTTAAGTCAATTCCTAAAATATGAGCAGCGACTTGAGCAACCTGAAAATGAACCCCGCTTCAAATTTCGTTTATCAACCCTATGAGTGTTATAGCCTGAAAATTTTGATTTTTGTACTTTTGTATTGAGTCCTTGACCCATTTCTATCCCTCCGTGTGTAATTGACACTGACCCATCTCTGGCATGAACAGCTATTGCAGTGTAATACTGCCCAAATACAAAAAAAGGATATTTCATCAAAACAAGTGACATTCCTCGTTTCTTCCAACGGTTTTCCTAAATAAAATATATTAATTAATAAAAAAGCCACTTTTCTTCTGTCTTATTGAGTATGAAATTACTTTATTATATTTGCTGATTTCATTCATTCGATTTTCATAATCAGAACTTTTTTTAAGATCTTCAATCATTGGCACTAAAGCTTCTTTATCATTAGGATCCATATTAGCGATTCGAACTTCGATCGGATCTTTACCGGTTACTTTAGCAATTCTATCCATTATATGTTCTATCATCGATACACCTTCTGTTGAACCTGCATTGATATAATTAATTTTTTTTTTACTATTTTATACCATTGCTTTATATTATTACTGTACAATTTATTTCAACGAAATTATACCAGGAGCTCTGCACCACGTGTTTGGCGGCATGTCAGTTTTCACGTCGTATCCTGTGAAAGACCAGGTTGATGGATTATAGCAATTGAAAAAATGATGGACCACTAGAATAGAGTGTGGCTCATTGAACGAAGCACCCATGTTTCCAAAATAAGTTGCGTCCAGTTTTTGAATTTCACCCTTCTCGTCTACGATTAGCTCATATTCAACGAGTGATGGTACTCTCTTTCCAATTGCACGCATGTTGTCCTCAATTGTCATGACCAGTCTTGCTGGTTGTCTCAACAAGTGACAAGCCAATGCGCAAGCACAAGCAATTTGGTTGGCACGTGTTAGTTTCCCACCGTAAGAACCTCCCAGTCGTCTAACTTTTATGTTTATGCTGAAAAAAAAGTAGTTTCTTTATTATAAATTTAGGAAGAATGCATTATTAATACATACTTATTTATTGGTATATTGAGAGTCAAAGCAATATTCGCATGTAAAAAATCTATGAACTGTGTTGCTGGGTATACATCTACTCCATTTTCGATGGGTACGCAAACGCAAGTCTGAGTTTCCATAGAAAAATGATATTGAGGGCCACACTCGTGAGTACCCTTGAGTTTGTACTTGTTACTCTTTCCTAATAAAAAAAAAAAATTGATTATCAACTTCGTTGAATGTATTGAGAGTCTTTGAGCTGCACTGACCAGCTGGTGCCTGAGCTGGCATATCAACATTTTTAGATATTCGTGTTTTATCATTGCTTGCCACAGCATCATTGATAGTAATGATCGGTTTTCTTTGAGGGCCAGGTGTATATACAAGTTTTACTCTTGACGCTGCGTACTGAGCTAGGTTTTGAGAGTCAGCTACTACCATCCCGTATGGTTGCCCTGCGTATCTTATTTCTTTTTCGGCAAACAACTACATAAGTATTAAATAATAATTATTGTTCTTAATTTACATATAACAAGTTGAAGGTGCATTTTTGATAACCTACAATTTCATCCTCAACAATGAATGGAAACTGTTGGGCTAAGTTTATAAAAGTATTTTTTCCAGGAACATCTTTAGCTGAGTAAAAAGCTATTACCCCGTCCAAGTCCTAAAATATGACTGTTTTTAATTTTTATTAATAATGTAAATATAATTTTAAGCGATTTATGCGTAAGTTGACACGTATGCTTCGGAAACCAATTCCTTGCAATAACAGCAAATGAAGTTTTAAGTCCAACAGTATACTTTGGTAACTTATTACGTGATATTTCTTTTTATGATAAAATATTATTTAAATTTATTATATAAGTTGTGATGGTTAGTGCTTTAGTTTTTATTCCTAGAAAATTCTTAAGTTTATAATTGAACTATCAAATAAAAACAATTCCTTTGAAAAAAAAAGTTATTACCAAAGCTTCTTCGTAGTCAATTTTTTCAATCACGCCAGGAGCTTCTGCTAATGTAAAGACACAAAATACTTCGTTGTCTCTGATAGCCATATCATTTATGTACTCGCCTTCACCTGACGTTTGATAAATTGATTCCATTTTCGGTAATGGTTGGTTAACTGGCCATTTCTTGCTATTTGTCTCATAATCCTGTTTGCCTGACGACAATGCACGTTCTAGCAAAGTGCCACCACTACGTAATTTCTCTTCAATTTTACTTGGATTTACACTAAGAATAAACTGTAAAACATTCAATAAGATTTTTCAAATTCTTACAGTTGTGTTATGTGGACTTAGTTATTTAAACTTTCGATTAAAAACCTTGTAAAATAAGCAAAGAGCCAAAAGTTTTCTGAATTCTGGCTTATAATCAGGTAATACGTGATCAGGATTTAACTCAGAATCCAAAATGTGTAATGCTTGTTTTAAAGCTCTTATGTCAAAAATACATTTCTCCTCCAAAAATTCTTCAGTCTTTACTGCATGTAGCTAAAAAAAAAGACAAATACATGAACAAACAAACAAATACATAACTAAATAAGCAAGCAAATCAGTAACAAAAAACGGTTTATAAGAATATTTTACTATTGTCATCATTTGTTATACTTACGAATTCGGGTCTTATACCACCAAATATTATATTTGGTCTTTTCAGAACTTTTCCACCATCATCAAGTTTAAAAAGAAATCCAGCATTAACTATAGCATGAGCATTTTGAGCTCTTGGCATTATCTTAGTGTAAAATTAATCAATTAATAGCGCTAATTAAATAATTATTTAGACATAAAACAATTTTGGAAAAAAATGTAGCATTTTACCTTATAAGTTTTGTATACATAATCACTGCTTAAGGCTGGAAGTACGATGCTATAAATTATTTTCTTATTCATGTTTAAGTTTAAAAAATTGATTAATTCAACATTATCTTTAGAGCCTGGGGCGCTCACTGCAATTTTTTAATAAAATTTGTTTTTAAAAAAATAAAATTGAACAATGTAAATTTTCGTATAAATACAAATTACATACATATATGAATTTCGGCTCCAGCTGTTTCAAGTATTAAAAAAATATCTGAAGGAAACTCCCGGTGCTCATTTTTTATCATTAAGTTACCAGCAATCGTTCCAATCTAAGATAAAATCATTATTGCATCTCACGTAATGATAATATACAAAATATACATACTTACATTTCTGATGGGCACACTCGCGACTAAATCAATATGACCAGCCATTTGTTTTAGATATTGGAAGCCTGATTCCTGTGCATACTTACTGAATAAGTTTTTCGCCGTAGAGAGAGTTATGTTTGCACCCAAAGTAAGGATGTCTTTTTCTTTTTCAACTCTATGCAGTTCCAATACATCATTAATATCAATGTACACTTGCATTTTATTTACACGATATAGACCTTAGTATAAAAAACTTGTTGATAGTACTTATTGAACAACGCGAATATTATTGCAAAGTCGATTAAATAAGGTATACGCACCATGAGCAGTGTTCCCACCATTAATAATATACTTTGCATTTGGGTGCTCTTCAAAAATTTTAAAAATGTTCTTAACATCCAATAATTTGTAGATTTTCGTACTATCTTTTAACTCTATTATCATTTTTCTGGGAATACTGGATTTATATATGACTTCCAAATCATTGCAAGTACCATTACGTGCTACTTTTGGGCAATTTTTACACGATTGGATTTTATAAATGTCCTAAAATCATGATAATAAAATTACGATTACCAATAAATTATGATTCACTGATAATTGCCTTAAGGAGTAAAATTACCTACAGGGTAGATATAATAATATTATAAAAAAGGCACAACGATATAAAAAAATGTAGGTATGGAGAAAAAAATTACATACTATTTAACTTTTTAAATACACACTACCTCTATATCTTTAATACTTTTCTTCATGTTAGCGGGAGCATCACTAGCAAAAATTTTAAAAGCATCCAGAATCGGCCGGTATCCAGTACACCGGCAAATGTTACCACCAAAAGAGTTTTCAATTTCTTTCATCGTCATTTTTTTACCTTTCGTGAGACTAAAAAAATGATTGTCTAAGAAGTTTTTCAAAAAAGTGAAATGCAAAATGGGTTTTGAGGTATATGTATACCTATACATGTTCATAACCCATCCAGGTGAGCAGAAACCACATTGAGACCCGTTCATTTCAGCTAGGGTGGCTTGCAACGTGTGGTAGCCTTTTACTCGGCTCCCTAATCCTTCGACGGTTGTGATTTTCCAACTTGAAACGCCAAAAAAACATGCGAGGCAAAATAGTATATTAAATTATTGAGGCAATGTATGATTTATTTATCACCATCAGCCTTACCCATCGCAAATGTGAATTGGGACCAAACACGAGTTAATGGACATAACATGGCCATTAATTTCTGCTGCTACTAGGCATGCACCACAGCCTCCCTCGTGACACATAGCTTTCGTTCCTTTAAGACAAGCTACTTGACGTATAAAGCTATTTAAGGAAGTTTCAGCTGAAATGTTTCTAGAAACTAAAAACATTCAAGGAAAAATAGAGGTATCAGCTTATTCTTTATTTTACACGATGGATTAATATTTCAGTATGTATACCTTCATACAAAATATTATTAATCGTTAGTTGCACAGCTTGATTATCTTCACTATTGACCTTCGACTGGTGAGCTCTATAAGATTTAAACAGAGAGCATTTAATTTCTTTAAGAAAATAATTTTATAAACTTCAGCTTATGATGCAAGAGGATGTGTCTAGTTTAAAAGATAACGTGGTGTTTTAAAAAAATTACTAGATGTAAGCTTGTTGTTAAGAATATGTCATCGTGCTCTATTCGAATATATTATTAAGTGTGGACGATAGCATACAGTGTAATGATGTTGATGCTGTTATATCACCAAAGACGTCGTGAATAAATGCGTTAATTCACCAAATAAGTAAAAAATTATCGATAGCTGTTTAACTTTTATTATTACTGTCCATAAAAATATTTAAAATTCAATTTTATCCAGTAAAAATTTTAACACAAAACAATTTTTATTTTCTTATGTGATAATTTTTTTGAATCGTACAAATTAATATGTAAAATGGCTTTAAACGTGTAATATAATTATGAATACTATGATGTGTCTCTATTAAATTATTTATTAATGTAAAAATTTGTATAAAATTCATTTTAAATGTCTAAACAACTTACACACTTTCGTTTAATTTACTTTCTCTAAGTCCCATTTTGTTTCAAAAGAATCAACTTCAGTTGAAATTTTACAAATATGTTTAATATTATTAAAGTATGTTATTGAGCCTCTTAAACTTTACTGTGCGCTTCTTTGTCTTGTTATGGCTAATATTTTCAATGGATACAAAGTGACCACTTCTTTTTCATCCCTACCTAGAATCAATCGTTGCAAGCACTGGTTTCGTAAGATAATTATGGATGGACTCTTCGAATCGTAAAATTTGTACTTACACATAATGACAAAAACTTATGGTTTGCTTTCATGATATAATTTTAAAATCTTTTATTAATCAGTCAAGATTATAGTTAAAGTTGAAAATAAAAAAATAATAACAGTTTATAAAGTCTAGATTTTAAACAACTACTAAAACTTATTTTTCACAATATCTGCCACAAGTTATTATTGAAACTTCTTAATACTTATTATTAGTGATGATTTTTTTTGTATGCGAGATCAATTAGTACAAGTGCCCGCAAAAGATTATTATTTTTTATTATTTTTCAATAATTTTTTTTTTTAATGATACATAATATAATAATAAAAATAGTATGGTATTAACAATTAATTATTACTATTCGATTTTGATAAATTTTAAAAGTAAAGTATACTAATTATATAAGTTGTGATGGTTAGTGCTTTAGTTTTTATTCCTAGAAAATTCTTAAGTTTATAATTGAACTATCAAATAAAAACAATTCCTTTGAAAAAAAAAGTTATTACCAAAGCTTCTTCGTAGTCAATTTTTTCAATCACGCCAGGAGCTTCTGCTAATGTAAAGACACAAAATACTTCGTTGTCTCTGATAGCCATATCATTTATGTACTCGCCTTCACCTGACGTTTGATAAATTGATTCCATTTTCGGTAATGGTTGGTTAACTGGCCATTTCTTGCTATTTGTCTCATAATCCTGTTTGCCTGACGACAATGCACGTTCTAGCAAAGTGCCACCACTACGTAATTTCTCTTCAATTTTACTTGGATTTACACTAAGAATAAACTGTAAAACATTCAATAAGATTTTTCAAATTCTTACAGTTGTGTTATGTGGACTTAGTTATTTAAACTTTCGATTAAAAACCTTGTAAAATAAGCAAAGAGCCAAAAGTTTTCTGAATTCTGGCTTATAATCAGGTAATACGTGATCAGGATTTAACTCAGAATCCAAAATGTGTAATGCTTGTTTTAAAGCTCTTATGTCAAAAATACATTTCTCCTCCAAAAATTCTTCAGTCTTTACTGCATGTAGCTAAAAAAAAAGACAAATACATGAACAAACAAACAAATACATAACTAAATAAGCAAGCAAATCAGTAACAAAAAACGGTTTATAAGAATATTTTACTATTGTCATCATTTGTTATACTTACGAATTCGGGTCTTATACCACCAAATATTATATTTGGTCTTTTCAGAACTTTTCCACCATCATCAAGTTTAAAAAGAAATCCAGCATTAACTATAGCATGAGCATTTTGAGCTCTTGGCATTATCTTAGTGTAAAATTAATCAATTAATAGCGCTAATTAAATAATTATTTAGACATAAAACAATTTTGGAAAAAAATGTAGCATTTTACCTTATAAGTTTTGTATACATAATCACTGCTTAAGGCTGGAAGTACGATGCTATAAATTATTTTCTTATTCATGTTTAAGTTTAAAAAATTGATTAATTCAACATTATCTTTAGAGCCTGGGGCGCTCACTGCAATTTTTTAATAAAATTTGTTTTTAAAAAAATAAAATTGAACAATGTAAATTTTCGTATAAATACAAATTACATACATATATGAATTTCGGCTCCAGCTGTTTCAAGTATTAAAAAAATATCTGAAGGAAACTCCCGGTGCTCATTTTTTATCATTAAGTTACCAGCAATCGTTCCAATCTAAGATAAAATCATTATTGCATCTCACGTAATGATAATATACAAAATATACATACTTACATTTCTGATGGGCACACTCGCGACTAAATCAATATGACCAGCCATTTGTTTTAGATATTGGAAGCCTGATTCCTGTGCATACTTACTGAATAAGTTTTTCGCCGTAGAGAGAGTTATGTTTGCACCCAAAGTAAGGATGTCTTTTTCTTTTTCAACTCTATGCAGTTCCAATACATCATTAATATCAATGTACACTTGCATTTTATTTACACGATATAGACCTTAGTATAAAAAACTTGTTGATAGTACTTATTGAACAACGCGAATATTATTGCAAAGTCGATTAAATAAGGTATACGCACCATGAGCAGTGTTCCCACCATTAATAATATACTTTGCATTTGGGTGCTCTTCAAAAATTTTAAAAATGTTCTTAACATCCAATAATTTGTAGATTTTCGTACTATCTTTTAACTCTATTATCATTTTTCTGGGAATACTGGATTTATATATGACTTCCAAATCATTGCAAGTACCATTACGTGCTACTTTTGGGCAATTTTTACACGATTGGATTTTATAAATGTCCTAAAATCATGATAATAAAATTACGATTACCAATAAATTATGATTCACTGATAATTGCCTTAAGGAGTAAAATTACCTACAGGGTAGATATAATAATATTATAAAAAAGGCACAACGATATAAAAAAATGTAGGTATGGAGAAAAAAATTACATACTATTTAACTTTTTAAATACACACTACCTCTATATCTTTAATACTTTTCTTCATGTTAGCGGGAGCATCACTAGCAAAAATTTTAAAAGCATCCAGAATCGGCCGGTATCCAGTACACCGGCAAATGTTACCACCAAAAGAGTTTTCAATTTCTTTCATCGTCATTTTTTTACCTTTCGTGAGACTAAAAAAATGATTGTCTAAGAAGTTTTTCAAAAAAGTGAAATGCAAAATGGGTTTTGAGGTATATGTATACCTGTACATGTTCATAACCCATCCAGGTGAGCAGAAACCACATTGAGACCCGTTCATTTCAGCTAGGGTGGCTTGCAACGTGTGGTAGCCTTTTACTCGGCTCCCTAATCCTTCTTTATCTAAATACNGTGTTTCTGCTTTATGCTCTATGCTTCTCCACTGTAAATAGCTCCTTTGTTATCTAGTGGCGTTTAAGTGCACATTAGGCCCTGAACATTACTACATTCATACTTGTCCTCTTAAGCGAGATTTTTCATCTATAGCTAAGTCTGAATAAATCCTAGATTTTGTGACTAAATAATTCGTAAAAGTATAACTTGCGCCATGCCCTCGTTATTTGCACAATATTTCTTTGTCAAAATTTCAAAAAATACCTCCATATAAAACTGATTAAATAATAAAAAATCTGAAATGAAATTAAACAATAGTTATGCATGTAACAAGTGCGGAAAAGACGATTTTCTGTATGAGTCGTGATTGACTCGCACGAGTGGCTGGAGTTGACGGGAATAAGTGCCAGTTGAGCACACGAGTGCGTAGCACGAGTATGATCGCAAGGCCTAAGTTACCGTCACCAGCCGCGAGTGCTAGTCTATCACACGAGTGTGGGAAGTCGTCCCACACGAGTTGCGTACAAGATTTTCCGCAATAAGTGTGAGGAAAATAGTAAGTATGTTAATGATTCGCAGGAAAGATTGTGCAGGATCTGGGGGTAGCAACCCCTGGTGGGGGACAAGGGGATGGAGCCCACGGTAGGGAGTACGAGGGGAGTAAAGCCTACCTGACTGCAAAAATATCAAATGATCGTTCAAAAGAAAATAAAGTAATTTTATCCCACAAATATAAAAGCAAAAATTGGATTAAAATAAAATTTTATTGTAAAAAATTAACATTGAATTACTTAAACAAAAACATTTTCAAATAATTTTACAACTGTAACCAATTTTTTTAAAGGATTCCTCACCAACACAGTAGGATTGTGGTTCCCAATGGAATGTTCTGAAATTATTATATGATATAGTTTTATGGAATTAACAAAAAAAGTAATCAAGAAGGAGTTTTATTGGAAAGTTGAGACTTACACCAGGTAGTATAATGATAGTTATACACACACGGTATCTTAATTTGTTCCTCGCGAGATTTCTGGCATGTAGAAAAATTTTTTCCGGTGTGCGGAAAAACATTTGCCACACACTTTTTTCGCACACTATGCGGGAAAATCAATTTTCCACAGTAAAAACACTGCGAAAAATATCTATTTTCCGCACACTATTGCGAAATAGTAGTTTTCCTACGAGTTTGAAAAGTCGTTGTTTGCGAACCGAGAGGTTTGCGGCCCGAGCCGAAGGCGAGGTCCGTAACGAGGTTCGTAAAGGAGACTTTTCGAACGAGTATCGGAAAACTGCTTTTTTGCCCAAGGAAGTACCAGCCTCCCAAAACCACCCGAGGGCGGAAAATTTATTTTCAGATAGGATTGGGCTGGACGTGGTTTCAAACTATAGATTTGAATAGATAGAAATGATTTTTGTGAAATATGCAAATTACTAAAGGGTGAAAAAAGAACAATTTTGTGACTTTAGGATCAAAAAAATTCATCTACTGCTATAAGAATAAAACTGTTATTAAAGAATTTATTACTAAAAACTTGAAAATACTAAATTTATATAAGCATATACAGTAGAACTATCAAGTAGCTAAATAAGAGACGATCTAAGATCTCGTTTTTGAGTTCTTGTGATAATCTCAGCTACCTAATACAATTACGTAACAGTACCATTTTAACTTTAACATTTTAAATTGATAAAAATTGCATAATATGAGTTTGAATCTTCATAAAAAGCACGCTTACCTCGCATAGGAAGGAAATCAAATCGAAATTTTTGGGTAAGTCATTGGTCTCGAGGATCTGGAATGGATCTTGACTGACTCCAAGTAAATTACGTTAAAATAATTTTCGCTTGGATATTGCAAGAAATCTTGAAAAATAGTAAAATTATTATATTTTATTAAAAATTTAACAACATTATTGAAGATTGTTAAATATTGAAAATCTGCTAGTAATAATATGATAGGATGTGTAAATTTCAATTTTACAATTGCATTAAACTATCCTTGGTTTAAATAAAACGCAAATATAAACAACACTACTATTTATAGGTTAATTGTGATACAAGAAATTTAGAAGACAAGGTTTGCTCACGCGCATCTTACCAAAAGTCAACCAATCACAAGCCCTTGCGAATGTCGGCCATTTAGGTCAGGAGCCAATCAAATAATTTAAAATTAAGACAAACATGGCGATTTTATGAAGACGCAGAAATTTTCAATTTAATTGTCTAATGGGCACACCTTCTTTTCCTTCCACCATGTAGGTATATTTTTACGAAAAATGATTTAAAATAAAACATAGTTGTACTCACTTTATACCTATCAAGTATTCTTCTTTCATCATTTATGTTAAATAATATCAATATTTTATTTAATAACTAATGTAGGTTCTAATGTGAGATGTTAAAAAGATTCTTGATTATTTTTGTAGATATAATAATATTATAAAAAAGGCACAACGATATAAAAAAATGTAGGTATGGAGAAAAAAATTACATACTATTTAACTTTTTAAATACACACTACCTCTATATCTTTAATACTTTTCTTCATGTTAGCGGGAGCATCACTAGCAAAAATTTTAAAAGCATCCAGAATCGGCCGGTATCCAGTACACCGGCAAATGTTACCACCAAAAGAGTTTTCAATTTCTTTCATCGTCATTTCCACTTTTCTTCTGTCTTATTGAGTATGAAATTACTTTATTATATTTGCTGATTTCATTCATTCGATTTTCATAATCAGAACTTTTTTTAAGATCTTCAATCATTGGCACTAAAGCTTCTTTATCATTAGGATCCATATTAGCGATTCNTTTTATTCCTCAACATGGAAACAAGAATATTTTTTATGGTCCACCATAAAAATTTAGTATTAAAAAATTGCTTGTCTTGTTTTATTTTACAAAACATATTTAATGTTTTACGATACTATAAAATACAAATCATCATCTACAACACGCAAAAGTTATACTTTATCATAAGTACAATGCAGATAATCATCAAGATTATCCTTCTTTCATGTAATATTCAAAAAAATAGAAGCAGTATTTATTCATCTACCATTTAAAAGCATTTTTTCCGGCTTATTTTTTGTTCGAGCAACTTTTGAAAATAAATATATTAAGATGCTCAAACTGCCGTATTTCATGATTAAAATACAGTGAAGTAAATACTCCTGTTATTCAGTTCAAATGGTTAAAAACTACGTAGGTTTGATTTTCAATATATATTTCAGCATTAATTGAATGTTTCTTCATCGTTTAACACTATTTTGCTTTGTTTTTCACTATGGATTTAATAACAAAAAATTCAACGGAATGAAAAGTAATTTTCACTTAGTGTACATAAAACATATCATGATAAAATATTCTTTTTTTCTTTTTTTTAACATTTTCCACCAAATATAGAACCACCTCGTGGTTTATAAGATATATATAAATATAAAAATATTTTCAAGCCATGTTATAGATATTCGAGAAATCATGGTTCACCAAGATGTCGAATGAAAAGTTTTTTCGACAGGTGAGAAAATTAATTATCGTTATTTGTCATAACATGCAGTTGCATATCCACTTAACATGCACGGTGTAAGTATGAGAGTGACGTAGTATTTGACACCAACACGAAATATATCAAGCTTCCTTGGTAAAATACAATAAGGAAAAAAAACATCACATTTTAATCTAAAAAAATATTAGAAAAAAAAATTACTCTGCGTCATGTAAGAAACAAAATAAAAATTTACCCTCTGATTTTAAAACGTCCGTGACGTGCATGTTTTATAAATTGGTCAACAAAGTAAAGAATGACCATGATATTAATTATCATGAGCAAACTCTCCCTCAATGAATAAAACTGCATTGAAGGACCTGTGCTAAAAATGTATTAAAAGTATCGTCATTGTTATCATGGACGTCGTTTAGCACTCGATCAATAAAAACTATAAAAGTTTTGAGTGGTTCAAGTAGCGCCGACAAATAATATCAATTTGTCTTTATGTTTGGATCAAAAGAGATCCCTTGGCGGCGTGAGAGACCAACACCTCAGGGAACATCAGTTTTGGTCTCCCTCTTCAGAGCCAAGCGAAGCAAAGCGTTGCGCAAAGACGTGACCAACTTGTCCAGCTCCTCCACCTTCATCTTGAGTATCCTGTTGTTCTTTTCCAACTCGATGGCTCGACTCACCATCTCCCTATCCTTGGTCTTTTTATTCATCCGCGATCTGCGTGACGCCTCGTTGTTCTTTTCGCGCGTTTCCCTGTACTGTTCGTCATCCGAGTCGCTCTCGTGCATTCTTTTGCTACACTTACCCCAACTGCTCGTGCTACTGCGGCTAGTCATGGAGCTCGTCCGTGTCTTTCTAATCCTCGTTCGCCTCTCCATCGATGGTGGACTGTCGGGGTTCTCGAGCTTAATGACGGGTCTCAACTGCCGACCCGACGCCGATCGCTTGGCAATCGTTACTTTGGCAGTTGTGGATGATGATAAGAACGAGGGCTCACAGCTTTCTCGCGACTGCGATAAATCAGTTGTCGTTTGCACGCGGATTTTCGAGTCTGTGGGTGTCACCGGTGACAATGGAACCGGTTCATAAGTTTTAGGCGAGACAATCACGTGTGCCGAGGAATCTGCCGGCGGCATAATCATACTATTGAACTCTGTTACTTTAGACGATGATTCTGTTGATACACCGTCATTTGGAGATGGGATGTTCTCCTGAAAGCACGTACAAATTTATTGAAGGACACATTTAACTTTGAAAAAAACAAATAGTTCATAAAAAGCACGCTTACCTCGCATAAGAAGGAAATCAAATCGAAATTTTTGGGTAAGTCATTGGTCTCGAGGATCTGGAATGGATCTTGACTGACTCCAAGTAAATTTGGTTCCTGCTTGGATTCAATGTCAATCATCGTATGGGGCTGTTGATAAACGGGTAGGCCGGTGGCATGCTGTACTGTGATTCCAGGGTTGTTCGAGTGTTGCCAGGCTACGTTGTTATTGTTGTTGTTGTCGTTGTTGTTAAGGTTGCCTTCGGTGTTCATTGTCATTTTGACGTTGATGATGTTGTTGTTGTTGTTACTGTGATTTGAGTGCATATGTTTTTGCTGTTGTTGTTGCAGATCATTTACTGGATAGGCGTGGTCGTGAAGTGGCTGGACAACGTACGTGGACGTTTGAGGCCGACGTACGCTTAGTGTCGTCTCGCCACTTCCGGTATAAGTAGTTTTCCTGCTGAACGTCATCTTATCCGCTGCAGTTAAGTCATTATTGTGCTCAATTCTTGTATCTGCAATTTCAAAAAAAGGTTCGTTTATGGAGGTATTCTGGCTTTTTTCTAATATTACATAGTCTAAATGAATTTAATCTGGGGACTAGGTGATCTATATCTCTGAATGTCCATGGCTACATGACTTTCATTACGTAACGTTTTTCTTTTTCAGATTCGTTATGTAATTTCTCAATAAATTGATTGTAACGAAACTACAATAATCCAGGTTAGTGTCGTATAATAAATCTGTCAAATTCTTGCATTGGCATTTAAATAATAAACCATACACGAATGATTTTATACTATTTTAATAGAATTCTGCATAGTTAGTTTAGCGTAATTATTTTTGGCACATTTGATATTTTCGTAGCATTTGATGCATATCTTAAGTTTACTATTTTCGTACTACTCGGTTTATGTAACTAATTTTACGTAATTCTTCTTGTTTGTATGTAAAATACATTTGACTACGACACTTTATAGCATTTATTTCATAATATTGCATTTTTGCAACAAAAGATGACACGAGTGGAATGAATTATATCTTTCTGGGGTGCAATTTTTGCCCTGCATGGAACATGTTACGTTTGCTATTGATTGGTGATGATACAATAACAATTTATACACATAAACTGATTCTAAGACAGATTTGAGATTTTAACATTATCACATTTGATTTTAAAAGCAATATACCTATCGAACGACGTATTCAACTTACATTCTACATAGGTAAGGGGTTGAAAATGCTATATATAATAATTATGTAAGTAGCCCTTTTTATAATCAACACAAAATTCTTGCAAAATTATTTCGTACTTGCACTTAAATGAATCTGAAACGTCAATTAAAAACCATTGACAGGACAAAAAGAAATACTCCGGGTCTAGGTGTTTTTTTTCGACGGGTCACATCTAATATCTGTATGAATAACGATTCATACAAAGTTATTGAGAAAAAGTTTAAACTGACCTGTAAGCTTAGAAGCCATGGCAAATTCACCTGCATGAAAATCGAATCGAGGCTGCTGCCCATTGGTCATGCACCAGCCACTCAAATCCTGAAAATCCTCCTCCCAGGAGTCGTTGAAATCTGGTTGGGCAAGCTCGTCCTTGATGTTGAGAAGTATGTTGCTTCGAGGAACTTGAGTCGCCAAAAACGTGCCGCCGACGCCATCGGGCGCGCCAGGGTCGGTGCGGACCTGCTGTTCGTACGGATACTGCCAGGGATGGAGCACCATTGGTTCCGCCTCGTTGTTTAGGCTCAGGAGTGGCAGCATTTCCATTTTCACCGGGGCGAAGAAGTTGTCCAACTCCTGTTCCATTGTCTCCGGTCGGTTTGATCTCACGCCACGAGAAGCAGGCGACTGCTTTTTCTTCGTGTTGCATGGTTTTATGCTCTGTTAGGGGTAGAAATTTTTTTATTTATTTTTTTTTTTTTCAACGCTTTATAAGTGTCAGTCTATACAACTATGTAGGTGTTGGAATGCTAAACAACAGATAATCAACTTAAGGACTAAGGTTTTCCAAATGTTGTCATCAATGTTTGAGTCATATATGTGTACAGAGTACCATTTTTCCGCATTAGTAGAACAATGTTTTTACTCTGTTCACAATTATTACTTATTGTACAGAATTGAAATTTCAACAACATATTTTGAAAAAAATCAAACAGTACAAAGAACAAGCGATACGTTCTGCACATGAGTAATTTTTTTCACTGATATGACAAACATACACACGTGCAGCAATCATTGGTTTTGCGCACGTATTGCATAAGTATAGTGTAATTTATAAAGGAAATAGTAGTTTTCCTACGAGTTTGAAAAGTCTTTGTTTGCGAACCGAGAGGTTTGCGGCCCGAGCCGAAGGCGAGGTCCGTAACGAGGTTCGTAAAGGAGACTTTTCGAACGAGTATCGGAAAACTGCTTTTTTGCCCAAGGAAGTACCAGCCTCCCAAAACCACCCGAGGGCGGAAAATTTATTTTCAGATAGGATTGGGCTGGACGTGGTTTCAAACTATAGATTTGAATAGATAGAAATGATTTTTGTGAAATATGCAAATTACTAAAGGGTGAAAAAAGAACAATTTTGTGACTTTAGGATCAAAAAAATTCATCTACTGCTATAAGAATAAAACTGTTATTAAAGAATTTATTACTAAAAACTTGAAAATACTAAATTTATATAAGCATATACAGTAGAACTATCAAGTAGCTAAATAAGAGACGATCTAAGATCTCGTTTTTGAGTTCTTGTGATAATCTCAGCTACCTAATACAATTACGTAACAGTACCATTTTAACTTTAACATTTTAAATTGATATAAATTGCATAATATGAGTTTGAATCCGGTTATTATAAATAATTGATGTATCCAACTTACTTGAAAACACGTTAACTAAATTTCTTACAATATATTTATGAATAATAATATATTATTATCTACGTCATTTATTACTTAGTAACGGTAGATTATATTACTATCTTATTGTAATATTATTCTGTAATAAATTAGTGAAATTGGTTTACATTTGTAAATACCTTAATGATTGTTTGTTCCATGACATTTTTAAAGCCTACGTAATTCAGGTGAAAAATTATGAACCTTACTAATTTTCCACTTAAACTACTATTCTAGATAGAACGGCCAATTTTTCCTTAGTCGCACAAAATTATTCTTATGTATTTGTCTGGTGGGTTATTAACTACTGAGAATTCGAGTGAATTAATCTTCATCAAGTACACTCAAGTTATCGAGTATGTACCTTTTTGCACTAACGATTTACTCGTTCTAACTCAAAATAAGTGCTTACTTTAACTTCAACCCTGTGCTCTATGGAAATGTTGCTGGCCGTTTGGCGCTCGTAGACGGGAGGGATTTTGGAAGCCTGAAACACAAAAATCATTGTTTCATTGCGATCATTCAATTGCAAGTACAACCAAACTGTCTTTGATGGTAAATCTGATAAATAGCAAGTGTCAAGTATTTCATTAATAATTAAAATTAATGGCACAAGGATTATAATTATCATAAACTATTAGTAAGTACGATTCGTTAAAAGTCCCAAAAAATTTCATAATAAATTTTTCTTCGTAATGGCGTTTATACCTGAAGAAAGACCGTCGCTCAATTTTATAGTTGTTTTGTTTCAATTAAAATTTTTTAAATCGAATGATGCATTTGTTGAAAATATGACGAAACATTTAAAAATGTAAAAAAATATTTGGAGAAGATAATGTTTCCCGACATCAATGAAAGTCGCATGAGTCATATCACTTCTACAGGAATGACAATTGTTTATCAAGAGGCACAAAAAGTAGATAAGAATCGAGTTAAGCTTTGGCGCGTGAACACGAGTCAACCAGCCGTGTACAGGTCCGTGTATGTCAGAAATTTACTGATACAAAAAAAAAAAAAAAAAAGGATAGGAAGCCAAAGAGAGACTTTGGCTTATCTTATCTTTGTGAAACTCATTATTGCTTGTTTATCAAGTTATTGATCCTTATCACGTTCAGCATTTTTGTTGCCCCAACTTCTTCTATGTTGGGCTAATTGCTTGAATTCTGCAGTGCTTGATTGGACAGCGGCGTTAAAAATGAAAAATTTCATTATCTCTCCATCCACATTTTTCAATAAAATCTGATGAAACATAAAGACGTGTTCACACACGTCTAATCGATTTCGATAAAATAAAATTTTTCGAAAAAAAGAAGAAAAGTAGATAAGCAAATATCCACAACGTGGTATTTCAAGGAGCTAGCACGCATCGGTAAGTATAACGTTGTATTATCGTAAGTCGCCAGTCCATTGATCGTGGCTGGCTTTGGCTCGGAGAATTCCATCGAGTCATCACGCAACTCGCAAACTTTATTTTTCTCCTTTACCACTCGCTTTCACTTTTCCCTCCTCTCATTCATTTCTAGCATACTTTACAGGTTTCATCATACGACCACTGCTGATTTTTCTGGTCCCAATCATACTTGTATTTAAGTATTTAATACATCTCACGTACATTTTCTTAATCAAAGCAAGTTGTATTTAAAATATAGAGGCGTTGCATTCATGTAACGTTGCTTGTTATATATGACGATTGTTTACCGTAGAATTAAAACTTAGTTGAAGCGCAAATTGCTAATGTAAATTAACGTAGTGGCGAGCTTTAGGAGCAGTGAGATTTTGCCCTGCCAGTTGTCAGCGCCACCTGTTTTACTATTTTAATATATTGTGGTAAAAATTTGAAGCTCCCAAATACCACTGGATAACTAATAAAATTTTAATTTCAATATATCTATACTTGTACAGCGTTTTTCGGAGGAGGTGCGATAACGAGCAAAAATGACGGCTAACCGAACGTGTTTGACATATATGTATAGCGTTTACGTCAAACGTCTTACGTAACAAACTCGATCGTGTGAGTTGCGGCTCGGTTTTATTTTATTTTTTTCCTTCCCATACTTATACCTCGTGTTTTTTCGTGCGACAATGACAATGCTCGTTTAATGCAAGTGTTCGTAAGTATTAATCATCCAGTCCAAACAGTCACTCAACTGAAAGCTCCAACTTTAACAGATTTTACGGTTCCCATCGATTTTTTTCGACCCTGAAACTATCAACCACCACGTACGCGTGTTGACGTTTCACGTTATTCTCGAACGTTCGACGGAGTGACGGAGCTCGGCGGAGTATAGATGTCGGCAGTGCAATCGTTGCCTGCACATACTGCGACGTTTCTTTCGTACCACGGCACCACCAAACTATTAAAAACTCGCGACAACATCTTTACATTCTTATTAATTATCCACCCAAATTACCTGATGGTTTACAGAGATTAATTAACGCATTGGGGGCAAACGTGCGGCAAACGACCAAGTATGTATTATCATATTGATTTTAGCCGCTCGATTTTCCTGTTCTCTTTCCGCGAAGAGATTAGCGAACCTCTTTTTAACCACCCCCCACCTTAGCTCCCTGCTAATCCACGCACGCACACATGCATTCCTTCCGCGAGTGTTCACGTCTACCTGTACAATTTCTGCAGACCAACATGCAACTCATTGTTACACGGCCCGACGGCTTACGTAAAATAATTATTCTTTGCGCAGTTTTTCTCGGAAATCGCAAGTATCACGAAGAATATCCGCGATGGGTACGACACCGATGTCGTTACGTAAGATCGAATTTTCCGCCTTTCCGTGATTTAATGCATCAATCCGTTAAATTATGACAATGACTCACCCTCCTAAAAGCTTGCAACCTTTTGGATACTCTGTCCACCTGCGTGGAAGCGACGAGCACGGTCGCTGCAATTTCTTGTCTTGTTCCGAACGTGGCTTTTTGTCCCGTCAACCTGCAGGCTGTCCTCCTCCCCAGAGATTTCGGAGTTTGCCCAGGTTTAATGCTGCTGTCTTGAATTTCCAATGTACCTGGCCACGAGTAGTTCTGTAACTAGCGTCCGAGCTTTCCTCAAACGTTTGATGGTTGCCGGCTATCGAATACGCGTGAATCAACGTCTGGCTTGTTTCACTTGTAAATAGCGTCTGACGCAGACAACGAGCAAGCAGCTATACGCTCGGCAGATGGGCTTTATTGCGCGTCCGTCACGAGACGAGAGGCGCTTTTACTAAAAGGGGGAGAGAGAGAGAGAGAGAGAGAGGAAAAAAAAGAGCAAAACTACTACGACGTAGACAAAGAAGGTGTCCAATCGTCCAATGGCACGCCGAGTGATGTGACTTTGCGCCAATCGTTGAATGACCGACTTTGGCTACTTAGTAACGGGTGTGAAAGCTCATAGTCCCGGTGCGTTTATTGGTCAAAAGAAAATACGTCATCCCAAGCATATCCAAAGAAGGTTTATTTTTCACTGTTCGCGCATGTGCAGAAACCAATATTTGACTTCTGCACATGTGCAGATGACCAAAATACGTTTAAAAGTGCACGCTTGACTTGTTCAAGATAAAGCCCCGTATGGACAAGTACATGGATGTGTTTGATCGTGTGACAGTTTATCTGTTATTTTCGTAATAGGTATATGCACGAGTGCCGCCGGGCTGAGTACGAGGCATTTAACTATTCGACTGTGCTTTAGTGCGGATTTTTTTGACACGCGTTAATTATCAGTACAAACTATTAAGTTGCAGATACTCAGATACCTGTTTGTTTGTGAAAGTGGATGCGTATGTATGTACAACTTTCGGAATAAATTTAGAGGCATAATGTAAGTATTTTGTAGAGAAAGTGACCGATTTATTTTGTACGAGAAAGATACCTTATCGACTATAGGAAAGATAAAATTCTTGATAATCCAGCGGTTACATAGGGGACTCGTGTTTATTTTTTTACATTTTTTGCTGCAAAAACATGTGTACTTTATATTCTGGACGGTTTTTTCTTTTTTTTTTTTTTTTAATCATCATTACTATACTTATAATTTTTACATTATTTTCATCATAATATGATACATGGATATTATGTCATGAATAATATTCATACCAATAATAACATGGAACTTGTGTCATGAAGAAACACTAGATCGTTGTTAATAATATTTAAATCTCATGTAGTTATTTAAACTTTACAAATTATAAAACAATGGTACTTCCAAAAACGTAATGTATCAGGACAGCTCAATATTTTGGAGTTTTTTATTTTCAGGGAGTAAACCTACCAAGTGTTGCACAATTAATTTTTTAGATATATACCAACAAAATTGTACTAAAATGTTGATTGGCCTTTATTTTTTTCAACTATTATAATTTTTTCTGATAATCCTCCGATTTTTTAATAATTTGGCTAAAAAAATCATAGCATTTAAAAATGAGAAACGGCATATCGTTATACTTCTCATCAAATGCTGTATGTGGTTATGCATAGTGACAGCAGTAACTTTGGATCTAAAAATTCTCATTAAAACATGCCTGTTTCATCGAAATTACTTTCTCTACATTTTAGCTTATGTTTTATGCAAGCACACTATGATTCATGGTAGCTTAGCTATGATGATAAGAAACAAAAAAATCAATCAATATTGAAAACCAATTTAATCGAGAGGTACTTTGAGTTCATTGACCTGTAAGATATTTTAAAGAGACTTTTTTACAATATGAGATTCGAAAATAATTATCGAAAGTTTCAATAAAATTTATTTTCTGGGTATTTTCCTCATAAGAATTTTTAAAAGTTTAAAACTAATTATATAATTTTAAAAATTTCATTTTTCGAAAGTTGTTAGAAATTTGATGTATAAAAAGTTATATCCGATTTTGAAGTATTAAAATTTCTTGTAGCTCTGTAATTATTTGTTAGTCATTTCCGTGAAGTATACTAAATAAATTTTTATCTAGAAAAAAACTACCATATCTTAATGAAATTTTTATCATCCACTCTTGACGTTAACTATTCCTGTCAAAACCGTTTGTAAGTCACTAAATGCTTGCGTAGAATGGATAAAGCAAAAGATCGATTACATAATTGGTAGCTTCTTACCTGAAAATTTTCTATTTAAATATTTACTATGATTAATAAAATAATTATCAAGGATTCTTTTTTCATCAATTTTGTCGTGTATTGTCTAATGAATCCTGTTCAGAAACGATAAAATGTGAGCTCCGAGCAAACATACAAACAGCAAAAAAGAGTATGGAAAAATTATACAGAGTTTTAACTGTAACGGGAATCACAGGATGTTAGAAAGTGCAAAAATAGGGCAAACTAAAATCTAACTTTCATACTCTGTGTGAGTCTTTTTTTTTTTGGACGATTACTTTACCCTTAGCAGAAGAAATTCTTTTCGAATCATATTAGATTTTTTAAGGAAAAACTAAAAAATAAAAAGTCAGGTTATGTATTAATATTTTTTGTATTAAAAAACAATTTATCGAACTATTTTTACAAGGTCAATAAAGAATATGCGCTCTTAGCTAACTAATTAAAACTTCTGTCTAGAAAATACAAAAAAAATTTTTTAACTGACTACAATTTTTCTCTTGTATGCTTAAGTTGTTAGTTTACAAGTTAAAAATAAACTTTTATTATAACATATTTTTTTTTTTTATTTCGGTAATTGTATAACGTAAATCATTGTACAAAATAGTTTCGATTTTTTTCGACCCTGAAACTATCAACCACCACCGCACGTATTGCATAAGTATAGTGTAATTTATAAAGGAAATAGTAGTTTTCCTACGAGTTTGAAAAGTCTTTGTTTGCGAACCGAGAGGTTTGCGGCCCGAGCCGAAGGCGAGGGTCGTAACGAGGTTCGTAAAGGAGACTTTTCGAACGAGTTCTGGAAAACTGCTTTTTCGCCCGAGGAAGTACCAGCCTCCCAAAACCACCCGAGTGCGGAAAATAATTTTAATTAACAACCAAGTTGTGTCACATGTGACAATTTGATAAATTAAGTATAGCCAGAAATAATTGACTTTACAAATCATATAAACTGATAAGTTTCAGATGCGCATTTGGAGTCGCAAAATCTTACAAGGTTGACCGCAATTTCGATCCTGATCCTACACGAAAGTACTAGTGGTGATGACAATAATTAAGCTGCTGCTTTTCACATTGAAACCCAAGCCGATGGTTCCTTCTTTCTTTTTTCTCTTTGGTACACTTGTTAGGCGAGTCTTAGTGGCCTGCTTTGCTCGAGCATTTTTCACACAGCTTAGTCACTGAACTAAGTCTTACATTTGCTTGAAATTCACGCTTCTAACACGTAGGTTAATCACTGAACAAAGTCTTTCTTCCACTTAAAGGATGCAACAGAACTCACTCTCCAACCTTTACGGTTACTTTGGAACTTTTGATGAAAGAGAAAAGGATAATATTATTATGTGCGAGAGTTTTTATACTTTTGCACTTAAGGAGGACACATCAGGTGAGAAATTCGAACGACCAATCAGAGCTTAACCTAATTACTCTCAATTGACACAAGCACAGTCATGGTGCAATTGTTACACAGTAAATAATAGCAAAAACTGCTCATTTCTCGGATTTTACATTGAGTACAAGTTGCTGTTGAAATCGTGTATGGTATCTCTTGTGGACATACGCAGTAAAGAANTACAATTAACATGAACACCAATGTCGCCTATGATCTCATCAACCTTTTACAACAATTGACTTGATTTCAATGATAGTCATGTTCTTAAAACTTCTATACAAGAGAACAGTGAATATTAATAGAGACACAAAATCGTTAGGGTAAAAGAGTTATGAACACTTAGCAAGTCACTATGCCAAAGATGTAAAAGAGTTACGTGGAATTGTCAATAGATTGCTTAAAATGAGTATGAAAACTTTTTCGTGTTTTTATCATAAAAATGTGTATTAAGGATTATAATGTTATAATTATATTATTTTTGACTCTAAATAACAAGTTTTTGTAAAACTGTTAAGTTTTTGCGTGTCCCATTGTCAATTAATATTGTTGTTAACTAATGTTATAAAAAGTATTTCTGAAAACTTACTTTTTTACTTATTAGGCTGTCTGTCATAAATTACTGCTCTTTCGAATCCAAGGAACTGCGGACAATGTCCAAAATGGTAGTACATTGCCGACCATTTTATACATATATATTTCATATCTGCATGCGATCCATTTTATACATATGTATTGATTATGTATACGTTATACTTTTTTTATATGAAATATATATGGCACACAGTACATATAGCGTAATTGCAGTTACGTGCGACTTGACGTGCAACTCAAGGTGGTATTTTCAATGTATATTTGAAATTGTTGAATGCATTTCTTACTTTTTAATTGTGTGCAAGGCAAAGTAAAGTATTGCAGGATGGCTTGTTTTTTTTTTTCCTTGTAACTTTCATTAAAAAGAGTGCTCAAAATATAATGGCGTCTGATCGCTCAGATTCGCTCTTACCTTTCATGTAAGTTTCATTGTAAAAGTTGGGCATTTCCCATCCATCTTCCTCATCGTCGTAATAGTGCGCATACGTGCTGTGGTGTGAAGGAGCGATCGATTCGGCGTAAGGAGTTGGCGCACCGTAATAAAAGTTCACTTGGGAGCCGTTTTGATCCGTTGCTGGGGTCAACATCTTCTTTGGCTCTTTTCGTTTTGATGCTCTACAACAATGTTTTTTTATTTTTTTTTATTTCTCAATTACAAATATCCACACGTTAATTGCTCGTACTGCAAATTTGTATTGGCTGTCTGACACAAACCTTGCACAAATCATCCAGACGAACAGGACAATAATAATGATGAGGATAACTCCACCAGCAATACTACCGGTGACGTAGAAAAATGATGACTTTTCTTTGCAGTGTTTGCCGGTAAAACTACCACTGCAACGACACGAAGGTTGCCCTCTCGAGTCCTTGAGGCACGTACCCTCATTATCACAATAACCAAGGCAGACGTCAACGCACTCGTGACCGGTACCATTGTAGCCAGGCTTGCACTCGCACTTAAAGTCACTTGTTTCGGGTATCAGTAGACAGTAGGCGTTAGCGTCACAGTGCATCTCTTCCCCGTTCACTTCACATGGGTTCGTGCACTCGGAAATGCTGGTCTATAAATTACACGACAAGTTAGTCAAATGGCTCGTTTACATTTCGTGGTTTCAACAGTGATTAAACTTACGGAAGCAGCTCCCTTGGTGCTGGTGTTTGGTGGGCATGGTATGCAGGAGGTCTGCTGAGCTTCGGGCTGGTAAGTACCCTTTTTGCACTCGATGCATTCATTGAACGTCACGTTGAGGTAACTACCAGGCTCGCAAACCGGCAGCGAGCATTCTTCGATCGTGGCTGAACCGAGGTTCGGCGTTGTCCTTCCAATGGGGCATGCTTGGCAGGCAGCCTGAACACCCTGCATTCTATAGGTGCCTCGTGGGCAAGGCTCGCACTTTCCTTCGACAGCAAGCTGTTGCCCGGAGCCACATTCGTCACGGCATTCTTCGCGGGATACCGCCTCTGCGGTTCTGGTTGTTTTGCCCAGACCACAGATGAGGCACGAAAAGCTACCTTCTTCTGGCTGATAAAAACCGTGACCGCAGTTACGGCATAGGCCAGCGGCGTCATCGTAATACTTGCCAGCTGGACAACGTTCCTTACAATCAGCCGCACTACGTGCACCTGGACCTATTGTCACGGACGGCCGACCCGCTATGATTGGGCACTGATTGCATTTCAGCTGACCTGATTCGCTCTGGTAGGTGCCAACGGGGCACGACCCGCACTTTTTCGTAGTCGTGTCGTAGAAGCTGCCAATTGCACATGGTACTGTCAAGGAAGATTTGTAAAATTAATATTTTGTTTTCTAATACAAATACAAGGAAAGTCCGAAGGAAAAACTTACCACAATCAGGAGCCATTACAACTTGTCCGACCGGACAAGCATAATCCGATTCCAAGACTAGAGAAGCTGGATCAGGAATGGTGTTTGGTAAAATGTCATGGACATCGAATTGATCTTCCTCAAGGATTAATTTTTCGAGTAACGTCTGGACCGTTGCTTTTTCGTTCGAGTTTAAGTTCAAAATTGGATCGCTACAAAAAAAGAAAAATGAATTTGTAAAAAACGTGCGTTTTAATTTTTTTGTTCCGTTAAATGATTGCACGAATATTTACAGCGAGATTATTTTATTTGTTAATTTAAAAAAACATTTATTAAATTTTTAGTCGCCTCTTTTCATACTGCACTTTGTGTAAATAGCAAAATTATGTTGTCCATCAGCTTTCCTGTTAAATTGTAAGTAAAAATATTGTTATAGCCTTAACGTGAAAATCTGCAACCTGTTTGTATGAACTGGGTTATCAATGAAGCTTGGTACTAAGTAGGCATCGTAAATAATTGATGAGAGTTAGGGTGTATGCGTATTAATGTACATGCATTATTCCAGCGCCAGTTTGTTGTGGGGGATAATGGAAACGTAAAATGATGGTATGACGTTATGATGGTTATCAGTAAAATGATTTAGAATTTGTATTTCTAACATTGATTATTTTTTTTTTTATGCGTAACTGCTCCCTGGTTTAAAAATATTGTGATCCCTCATTAGTGACTTTTAGTATCTGTAAATTGTGAATATTTGCATGGTCTTGGCTCGCGAAACCATTTCTTACTTTATAGCTGGGAAGGATATTTCCACCTCGTAGGTATCACTGCCTTGGCGTGCTTGTCTCGTTCTAGGGGTGCAAGAAATTTTTCAGTTTTATAAAACTGCTTTTTTAACGCTATTTCATACATTGTTTTGTAAAAATGATTAAATTAAAATAAAGAAATTATTAGTGCTTAAACACAATCGACTTGGAAGTTGGAATTATTTTTAAATATCGGATCAAAATTAAATTACTTACGATTCGGTAAGTACGTCCACGTCAATCGTGTAGGTTCCAGCTTCTTCTTCTGTAACTTCTCGAGCTGATCGAGTACGGTGATCACACTGGACATTGATATTCAGATCTCTGCACTCTCGGGTTCCTAAAAAATGGTATCGCATATTACAGAAATTCAAAAAGTAGTCGAGCAGTAATTTTATAGTCTTCATGCAAGTACCTTCATACGAGTCAGAACAGAAATTCCAATCTCTATTTAAAGAATTTACGGCATGCCTGACTTTTTGTTTCAGTACTTCTTGACCAGCTTCGTTACAGAGGACAGACGTTGGGAAATTCATTTTGATTTTGAATACTCGTTGTGCAGGAGAAGAACCTACAAAGCAATTTTTCATGTATAAGTACATAATTTTTCATACAAAATTAAAGAAGTTCAAATAAATTTGAAAATCGTTTACTTGTGCAAGCAGGATATATAAGTGGCAGATTAGGATCATTGGTTGGAAGCCAAAAGCCTTCGGCACCGCAGGTGTAGAATTCGGGAACTTCTTGAGCGAATCTAAGGCCTGGGTTACAAGAAATTTCGCAAACCTTGAATTGGCCACCAGAACCCCAGTCCTTGCATTGCTGCGTCCCACCAATAGGGTCAGGCAATTCAGGACAGAAGTCATCTGTTGAAAATAATTTTTTTTTTTTTTTTGTGATTTTTTAAGATTTATTTCAATTAAATTTTTTTATACGTATAGCATAGAAAAATTTCAACTTACGTAAAACATAAACTTTGAAGCTGCAAGTTGCTGAGTTACCAGCCTGATCGTAAGACACGTAACTAATGTCGTAAGATCCCCACAGTAAGGTTTGACCAGACCGATGTCCACTCTTTTCTTGAATTCTTACAACCCCAACATTGTCGCTAAATTTAGGTTCATCCCAGGTAACAATCGATGAACCATTTCTTGCTATGACCCACAAATCACCAGGGCAGTGCTCGATTTTGGGCGGAATTTTATCGGCTTCAAGCTGGTGGCACTTGCTACCACCATAACCAGGTGGGCAGATGCGTTGACCACAATGTGAGGGAGCAATACGTTCAACACCACCAATTGTTTCGTCGTAACCAGCCCAAGTGAGAACGAGGCCTTGATAAAGTACGGGTTCCGTTCGACAGTCTCGCACTTGTTTCTGAATTTCATTCGTCACGTGCAAAGCACGCTCCCATACCTGTACTTTGGTCAAATGTCCCTGGAAACCAGATTCTGTATAACTTTTTCCAACATCACTACGTGGTTTGCCCAATACTGCCCAAGCGCTGTAATTTTTAAATTGTTGCGTTTATAGATACAGTTAAAAATTTTTAAAAAATTAGTAATTAAAAAATTATGAATTTGTAATATTTACTAAGAAGGTAAGGTTCTTCCGCTTCCATATCCTTCAGTCTTACTGGCTATTAAGCCTTCCGTAATGAGTGTTAATTCACCACCATTTTCACCATTCCAAACGACAGCAACATGATGCCATTGCCCGTCATTAATTGTAGCGTATTCTCTAAACGGCAAGTAAACATCTTGTAAATCGTGAAACAAAGATACTTGAACTCCATTACTGTGGGCTTGTAGCATCGGTCTGCGATTAGCAGGTACATGAGGAGAGCTGAATAAGAATAGGTAAATAAATACCAAATAAAATTTTATCACTGTATGTAGTAAATAGATTATTTCATTTTATCATTTACCTTACTGCATATAGGGTAAAGAATATTCCAGCTTCATCTTGTTGAGTGAATTGAACCCACATAGCGATTGTTAGACTCTTCTTCGCTCCAGTAAAGAATGGAATTACTTGCATTGCACTGCTGCGAGTTGGATCACTAAAGTAAAGATCATAGTCCACTTGGATAGCTAGTAATAAAATAAAATATTATAAATAAAAGTTTTTCAAAAAAAAAAAAAAATACAATGTTTATAAATAGTCATTGCAAGGCATTACATTTCCTGCAGTCATCGCCAGTCAGGTTGAATGGACATTGGCAATAGAATTTTCCAGTTAAATCAATACAGGTAGCTGATGGTGGGCAAGAATTTTCTTTGCAGTCAATTATGTCGTCTTCGCAAGTTTTTCCTGTATATCCATGAGGACAAACACAAGTAAATCCAGCTCCATTGTCAAGGCAAGTAGCTCCATTTTTGCAAGCTCCAGCTTGACAAGCATCGTACTCGTACTGACAACCAATTCCAGTATAATCGTCTGGACAAGTACAATTTAGACCGGATCCAAAATCTTGACAGCGTCCTTTATGCATACACGGATTACCAATGCAACGTTCTGGAGCAGTTTCACATCGTTTGCCGTCAGTTCCAGATGGGCAGCTACAATTATTTTTTTTAAATGTTTAAATTTCAATAAACTTAAGCGTATTAAAAAAAATTTGTGTGGAATCAAATCGCAACTTACACGCAGAAAAAGTCTTGGAATAAATCTACGCAAGTTGCATCATTTTGACAAGGTTTGTTCTGACAGGTTCCAACATCAACTTCACATCTGGATCCAGTCCATCCTTCTCTGCACATACATTTGTACCCACCAATTTCATCTCTACACGTCGCTCCATTAAGGCAAGGATTAGATACACAGTCATCTATGTTTGATTCACAAGTAAGCCCTGTAAATCCTTCTCGACAGTGACATACGAACTGGTTGTCTAAATCAACACAACGTTCGGTTCCTACAGGACTACAAGGATCGCTAAGACACTCATCGATTTCTGCTTCACACTGTAGGCCAACGTATCCAGGTCGGCATTTGCACACAAAGCCTTCCAGCTGATCGATGCAAGTACCACCGTTATTGCATGGATTAGAGGAGCAATCGTCAACTGTATGTTGACATTGTTTGCCTGTGTACCCAGGCTCGCAAGTGCAAACATAGTCGTCAATTCCATCGATACATTGACCATTGTTACGGCATGGTTTTCCAGCACATTCGTTAATGTTGATTTCGCAGGCTACGCCGCTCCAGCCGGGGTGACAAATACATTCATGACTAAAGAGCTTATCCACGCAGATGCCTATTTCAAACAATTTTTTATTATAATTCTAATTTCAGGCTGCACTAATATTTAAAACAATTGAAATTTTTCAATTACCGTTCAAGCAAGGATTCCCAGAGCAAAGATCGATCTTTTCGTGACAGCGTTTTCCAGTAAAACCAGATGGACAATCACAATTAAAGTCATCTATTAAGTCGGTACAGTTAGCACCAAGAAGACAAGGTCGTTCAGCACAGTCATCTGTATTAATTTCGCAACTTTGCCCTTCCCATCCAGGTGGACACTCACATTTGTAGCGACCCTGTTGTAAGGCAACGCACGTTGCTCCGTTGTTGCATGGGTTGCCACTCGTAGTACAAGGATTAATCTAAGAATTTTAACGAATGAATCAGACATTGGATTATTTAAAAGTTCCTTACATACGAAGTATTTTATGTTTTGTTAAACTTAATGTTAAATCCAATGTAAAAATTTCAAAATATTGATACAAGATTGAAAAACATTTACCGTAATATCACAATCAACTCCGGTATAACCAGATCTGCACAGGCAAGTATAGTTGTTGAATCCTGGTTCGTCCTTGCACATGGCTCTTTCAGGACATGTATCGTTTCTACAGTCGGACTTTTCTTCTTGACAGTTAATACCAGAGTATCCAGTAGCGCATTGGCATCTATAGCCTTGTGGTAAATCGATACATGTTGCACCGTTATAGCAAGGTTGAGAGGCACATTCGTCGATATCAATTTCGCAACGTCTACCCGAAAAACCAGCTGGACAGAAACATTGTACTCCATGACCCATAGGTACGCAAAGCCCACCGTGTTGACAAACATTTTCGGTGCACTGCACTGGTTTACATTCTTCTCGACCAACAGCACCAGGTTTGTCCGTATACATGTTAGTTGGGCACTCGATACAAGTTGTGGCACCATGTTGAGGCTGGAAGAAATCTTTTGGACACTGAGCACAAGGTGCTAATCCAGTATCGGAGTACATTCCAGGAGGGCACTTGGCTTGGCACCTGTCTTTGCCTGGTGCTGCTGGTTGATAAGTAAAAGTACCAGCTGGACAGGTCTGACAATCTTTAAAGCCACCGATGGGTGGTTCACCGCTGTAACTGTTTCGTGGACATTCAAGACAAGGTACAAGACCGGTTGGTGAATAGGTTCCGTAACCACAGACTGGTATGCAGTCATCGATGCTTTTCGATCCTTCCTCTTTCGTGTATGTACCAAATGGACAGCGTAAGCAGGATCCTTGACGATCGCTGTTTTGATAGAAGCCCTTAGGGCATGCTGTACATTTCTTTTGTTTTTCACCAGCAAATGTTCCCGCTGGACAGTGTACTACAAAAAAACCATGAGAAAAAATTATCGAAACGTTTTCTAAAACGTTAGTTTTTACAATTGATTGGAGAAATATGAAAAACTTACGACAACGTGGAACATCATTGGTATCCATATTTAGAACCTCTCCAATACTGCAAGTAAATCCTCGAGAAATGGTTGATTTTAGAGCTCGTAAAGGTGGGCATTGATTACCAATTGCCGAAACATTCAATAGAGGCTCGATGACGGCACTTGCATGAGGTACTGAGAGATCAAATATTAGATTCAACGTGGAACCACACAAATCATATAGTTGTGGTTGTCGAACTGCAGGAATGATCGATAAAATAAAGTCCATCTGTAAAAAAGAATGTAAAGTTTTTCACAGTTTTGTAAAACAAAGACATTTATTCGTGTACTGTAATTCTTATAAACCTTTAGAACGTTTTCTTCTAGAAGTGTAGGTATAGAGCGTACGAATGAAACATTCATATTGACGTTAACAGCTGAGCAACGTTGAGTTAAAATGGTGTTTAAATTGGCATAATATTGTGACATCAAGTCTTGATATTGTGGCAAACATGGTCGAGATACGGCACCATTAGCTCGATAGGTAACTGATGCAATTACATGATAATCGGCTTGTTGAGTATCTGTGAAACATCCAGAAGAATTAATAATCGTTTATTACTAAGGACACGTCTACTGGAGATTTTAAATAATGAAGTTAACACAAACTTTCGGAAACACAGTCAGGCACTACAGAGGCTGGACTCCAGTGTTTTTGTACATCACAAGAAAACGTTTTTACAGGAGCACCGTCTGTAAACCTGTATCCAGATTTACACGTAGCAATACATTGAAGTCCTTTATCATTTGGAAGGCATTTGAGAGCTCCATGTGCAGGAGGTTTTAGTTCCCAGTCTACACAAGGTGTAGCTTGAACAGATACTTGGAAATGACAATATGCTCTGTTTCCACTAGAATCGGTGGCGAAAACGGTAACATTTTCGAAACCTCCAATAGGGATAATTGCACGTTCAGGAATAAATGTTACCCTAACTGGTCCAGAGGCATCCGTAGTATTAATTCTACGACGAGTTTCGTTAAAGTTTACATTATAACTATCTTGTTTATCTACTAGCTCAATTACGTAACTTTGAGGACAGCTTAGTTTAGGTGGAGTTACATCTAAAGAAAAAGAAAAAACATCATAATATATCTAGAAAAATGAATCAGTTTTTTTAGGAATTTCGAGGGAGTAATAAGACATCACTATCTCTTCTTCTAAATGCTTTAACGTGGTGTCTTATCAGTCCGTTAATTGTCAGAAAAATTTATTGAATGGAAATTGATTAAATTACCTGGTACAGTGATATTAATTTCACAGATGGCTACGTTTCCGTCATAATCGTAAGCAATGTATTTAACAATCGTGTCTTCGAATAATTTGATTGGTGTCTTAAAACTTTGCGGTTTTACTTCAAGCCTAGCGATACTTCCACTATTATCAATAGCAATTGGTTCTGTAAAGTTTACAGGAAGTAAGCCGCCATCAGGACCCTTTTGAACCATTATTGGTTGTTGCGGACAATTTTGAAAAACTGGTGGTTCATTGTCAACACATGGAGAGAATCCATAGTCGTATCCAAGAAGAGGTTCTACAGTAGGCTCGTCACAACCCATTAACTCGAATTTAAGACAAGCATTGTCCATGTAACTGACAATACCGAGAATCACAAATCTTGCTTGAACGTACTTTGGTAGAGTGATCATGGCAAGTTCTCCATAATTTCCAGGATCACGCATCGTTAAATTGAAGTTCGGGAAATATACAACGTAGTTCTCGCTTTCAGATTGCTTATAGAAGAAACGAATTTCCGTTGGTCTTCCGACTATATCATTCGTGACAACGCCCTTTACTAAGATGGCTTTGATTCGATAAACTCTTCCCATATCAACACTGACATAAGTAAAAGCTTCTTGTTTCCCACACCAGCCGGTGACAGAGTTAAGTCTGACATTTTTTGCTTCGTAATTTGGTCTTTCAGAAGTGGCGTTAATAGCAGAGTCTGGTATTCTACCAGAAGCTAATCCTAGAGGCTTGACAACTTTACACTCGGGTTCACGAAGACATACGATAGGCCTTGGATTAATCAATATATAACCAGGTCTGGCGCATCCAAATTGAACTTCAGATCCTTGCTCATAGCTTCTTGCAACTTGATAACCATCTGCAGGTCTGCCTGGATCTTCGCAAACAGGACCTTCGCACCGTAGATTACCAAAGTCCCAAACTGCATTAGCTTGACAACGGACAACGTTGTCATGACGATTAGTTTGTCCAGCAAGTTTGAAAGTATCTTGACAACCGAAGAAAAATGAAGATTGGTACTTTGTATCCATATACTGTCCGTATTCAGCACCAGGAGTTGGCAATGGCTTGCCACAATCGGCTCGTGGACAAGCTGGTTGTGATCCCGAGAGCCAATAATCCGGGTAACCGGGCTTAGGATCATACACACATTGTCTGAAGCTAGAAGTAGCTGTGTTTCGGAGAGAACGGCCATTATTGTTACATTTTAAAGTAACGTTTTGTTTGAATGGAACCAATACACTAGTTTCATCGCTTCGAAGTACAGCTAATCCCTCATTCTTGTCATCCGGTAGAGAAACACATTTAGCATCTAAAATACATAATTTATTGTAAGTATATAAAGACTTAAATCGTTCTGCAGAAAACTTCTGTAGAATTTCGCTCAGCATTAAATATGGCTTATTACTTACATTGACATTCAGGTGTCGTGCCATTCCAAATACCAGAAGATGTACAAAGGACAGCAGATGAACCAGACAGAACATATCCAAAGTCACATTGGAACCTTATTAGATCGCCAAAATGGTATTGACTCTATTGAAAAAAATATCCATAGATATAATTTACCTGTAATATATTAATAACTAGTAAACAGTAAAGATAAAACTTACTTTTGTAGCAAGAATTTTTCCATTTTCAGGTGCAGATAATGTAGGGCACATAACGGGAACGCAAGTCTTATTTCGCTGATATAAATCTCCATCTCGCTCTCCATTTTCAGATTTAGCAATATAGTAGCCAGCAGTTCCGTTGCCTTTGTACAACTCGTACCCAGTATTGCAAGAGCACGTAAAACCTCCTGGATTGTTGATACATTTTTGGTGGCAGCCACCATTATTCATAGCACATTCATTAATGTCCGTGCACTCCAGTCGCGTGCATCCCATAATTTCCAGTTTCATACAAGGTGCGCCTACATAATCTTGAACTCGGAAGCGGATGTATCTGGTCTCGATGGGTACTGGTAAGTTCAGTACCGATAGTGTTGCTTCAAGTATACGGAACTCTACGGGTGTACCATCAGGGTTGGTATAATCTTTAAAAACATCGGTCAAATTATCTGTGTACTGAATTCGAACGGCTGTTGTGAATGCAATGTTTCCATCAGTACGAGCAACTACTTGAGTCCTAAAGCCTCTAATGATGGTGGGTGCTTTCATATCTATCATGATCCAATTTGCACCTGGTTCCACGCTGTTACCGCACCATCCATCACCATTGTTTAACCGGACACCCTGTAGTGAATCAAATATGAGTAAAGATAAACAAAAATTAATAAATAAAAGTCAGTTTTATCGTGTATTTTTTTCGTGTCTTTCTACGTATTGATATCAGTTTTCCCAATATTTGTTATTATCGATTGCTTTACGAATCTAACGTGAAATACATGCATACCGATTTTGTATATCCATTCTCAGAACTTGATACGGTGATCGACTCGTCAGGAATGCCACCATTAATCAGACCAAGATCCCCTATTGGACGGCATTCCATTGTTGATGAGAAGCCTGATTTGCATTTGCACGTAAATGCCCCGGGTGTGTTAATGCATTCAGTTGATGCAAGATCACATTGGCTTGATGCACACTCGTTAATGTCTAAAAAATTTTGATTACACGTATTATTTTAGTAGTTTTATTAGTTCAACGAGTAAAAGCGCTTGTTATGAGTAAAATTCGTGTATACCTTCACATGTAGGAACATTCTCGAATCTCTGGAATGGACCACAACTAATTATATTAGAGCCAGACAACTTGTAGCCCCTGTTACATTGAACTCTAGCTTCGTCACCGAAAAAGTAGTCTTTCGAGGAATCCACAACGAATCCATTTTTGATTGTTGGAAGAATCGGACATTCAGCACCTGATAAAAAATTGTTTTTACATATTTTGCCTTAAATTACATTTTTAAACTATACTCTTATAATTATACTTACGCGAACAAACAGCAACGTCATCGGACCAAGTTCCGTTACTCATACAAAGAATTACTGGATGACCACTTCTTACATAACCAGGTTCGCATTCAAACCTTACAATAGTGCCATAACTGCGACCACCACCGTTTAATATCGTTATGTTTGCATTTGGAGCTTCCGGAAGTGGAGGGCATTGAGAAGCTTTAACAAGGAATTTAGTACATTATGAAATAATGCATAAAAATGGGGCATCATACTTTTCATAAAAATATTGTTTCAAAATTAAAAATACCTAAACACGAAGGTTTCTTTTCCCACATCCCATCAGCCATGCAAGAAATTTTTTCAATTGGTCTTCCAGTTGGGAAAGCAAATCCAGCGTAACATTGGTAAGTAGCAACACCTCTGTATGTGACATTGGAAGATCCGATGGAAAATCCATTATTAATCTGGGGTACTGGACCGCAGTAGACTTCTTGGCATTTAGGTATGTAAGTAACCGACCAGTTTCCACTCGGTAAACATTCGGTTATAATTTTGGATTTTCCGGTAGCAAACTCTTGACCAAGTGGGCATGAGAAAGTAACAACCGTACCAAAGGCCGTGTCTCGGCTTGAAGCCATTGCCCTTTCTCCTGGTTGTAACGGTGGACAATCTACAAAAAACGTTTGCAATTTGAATTGATTTTCAATTTTGAGTTTTTCCATCTTGTAGATAATAAATTCCGATACGAACCAGCTGAGAAAGTTGCTTGCCATCCTGTACTACTATGCAAAGCATCTGAAACAAATCTAATAAGCATTTCACCACTTTCGGCAGTCAGTGTAATCTTTGGTCGTGTATTAGATGTGAATCCATTGCCAGAATGTAACCTTAGGCCGTTGGTATTAGAGCCATCGTAAACCTAAGGAGTAAAAAAAAAGTTTGAACAAAACTTTGTTTAAATACATTGTTGAGTGAAAACCCAATTGCTGGCTTCATCGCTTACTTGTGCATAATCAGTCTTGTGAACGTTAAAGTTGGTAAATTTCAAGGAGAGTGGACCGCCTTTTGGATTCTTCACTCGGTATAGACATTCTTGATTATTCGGATAGTCGTTGAGTCCATAAGAAGGTGACTGAACAGTGCCATTTTGAGCCACTATGGTAGCCTTGCAACCCTGGGTGTAGCGAATGCTGAATCCACGCTTTGAATCACCAAGACTGGTTTTGAAATACAAGTAGAGATTGCTTCCAGTAGACATAATGACTTTAGGATTATCATCCGAGTCACCCGTTAATCGAGCGATTGAGTTGCTCATGGGCGAGTCACCATCCCTTATCAATATATAGTCACGATTCTTCTCGAGATCTATGTCTTCGATCTGATGGGAATAAAAGTGAGTTAAAAAATGTTTTTTTTTTAGCATTTAATTTTTTCTAATTTTTTTCAGCGTTGATAAATGATTAACTAAAGATAAAAAACTTTTGCTACAATATTTCCAATCTATTGTTTCTACAAAGTACAATAAAAAATTTAACAAGTTGAGGATTTGTTCACCTCGAGGGATAGTATTCTTCCAGGTTGTGCTTGAATTATGTAAAGACATTCCAGACCACCAGGATAGTTTTGTGGATAGCTCGGAGACGTCAGCACCTGACCCTGAGGTGTGGCCCTTAAGACACCACCGCACGTTTGCGGTTCTGTCTTCCAAGAGGCACGGAAACCCTTGCGCTCGACTGAGCCATCGGTGCTGAATTTTATCGTCATGAAATTTGACGCTGAGACAAAGAGTTTGTTGCTCAACTCTTGCTTGCCCGATAAAGTTGCCAAATTAACCGACTTTTCCTCGGTACGGCCGCCCACGAGGATCTGTACGATGTCGAAGCTCTTTTCCGTCTCGAATTCTTGGAACTATTGATACGTTTTTTACTTTTCTCGTGTTTTTATGATTATATGTATAATATACACTGAATTAGAATTAAATAGAATCACAATACCTGCAAAAGTATGTTGTGACCCTGAGGACCCTCGAGAGTCCATTTACAATTACTTAATGGTGCGTATTTGTGCGGGTAATTTGGGCTTTCAACAACGTCACCGCTGCTGGCCATATAAAATTGGCAATTCTGCGGACAATCGATTTCGTCCGAAAAATCGCCACAGTCGTCCTGCTTATCGCACTTGAACGCGTTGTTGATGCACTTGCCATTTGAGCAATGGAATGAGCCTATGCACGAAAGAAAACGAGTATTGTTTGTATTTTTTTGTTAGGAGTAGGACTTCACTGCGTGGGAATGTAAATTGATTATTCACCTGCTGGACAAGCATTGGCACGGCACATGAAAGGAAGAAGAGACTCGCAAGTCGTGAGCTCCCATGATTGATGCTGATCGTCCGTAATTTTTACATCGACGCATTCACCTAATCGTGGGTTCGGCTGACTCGATGCCCAGAAACCTACATTCACATTATGTCCGTCATATATCTATGTTACAGGTATGTACATTGTAAGAGGGAAAACGTATTTGCTTGATGAGTTGCGACCAACGAATAATGTCTTTTTTTTTATTTTGCGAGATTGTAGTTTTTCTAACCATTACAGTGGTTGTACTTTATTTATTATCTATGTCATACTTTAAAATAAATTTGCTTTTAATGTCAAAAACTTACAGAAAAAGTAAAAAATAAACAAATTTTCACTATTTTCTTATTAATTTAATACTATAAAAAACATTACAACTTTTTCGTTTAGAAACACAATAACAACTATTGATCAAATACAATAGCATGCGTTTATCACTTTAAATATTTTTAATAATTTTTACGATACATTTCCAAAAAATTATTAATTCATTTTATAAGCTCCAAAAATATGATATCTATAATTTTAAGTCAGTCTATTGCAAATACGTGATGTTTATAAGAAATTATATAATTGATTATTTGATTACGAGAAAACGCTAATGAAATAGTGCAATACTTTTATTTCTCGACTCTTTGATACATCTGGTTTCGTGTAGCATCAAAAATATATTAAGTTATTGTATCAGCACTAGGGCTTTGCCACAATTATCGTACTTCTTTCGCATCTAAATCAGCGAGCATGCAAAAAACGCCTACAGAGTCAGCGTAGCGCATCAAGCGTAGGTATACGTACGTTGGTACAATAGTGTATGTAGCAGTGGATGTGTAAACGGAAAGGAGGAGCAGCGCCACTCGTATTGTGTACTGGAAAAAGTGTGTCTTCGTGCCACGTTCGAGTTCCGCGTTTCCGCGACCTCGATATAATAATGCGCGCTCGCACGTATAGACCATCGCATCGGCAAGACGCGTGTACGATCTTGAATTTTCTTTAGCTTACGGGATGTCATCTGGGTACTTTTCAAAGATTTTTTTTAAACCTCGCGAGAAATTAAAATCTAGCAAAATAATTCGATTCCATTATTGTGCTGAACAAAAAAGTTATGCAAATGAAATATGTGTCGTAAGACATAAAGTACTCGTCAAAGTTTATGAGCTCATCGTGTCGTAATGCTTATAATAGGTGATCTTTAAAACTTTTGTTACAAACCCAAGAAATATGTTATTCACGGTAAATGATTTGTCATTACGGTATACGAGTGGGTAGTTTTTCCGTAAAAGCCGTAGCAATCGTCCTGATTGTTATTTCACTCTCATACCTTCAAATCGGTATTTCTATGTGACAATCGAATATCAGTCTTTCGCAAAACTCCTTATACATAACCAATTAAACACCGAAAGTTCAATCGCTCCGTCATGGGACGCCACGTCCACGTGAAACTTTCATTGATAAACGACACTTTCGTCACAAGTAGTTGACCCAATCGCGCAGTCGTGTGATTTCAAGACAACGCGACTACGAACGATTTCGCTTTCGCGGCGACGCGCATCATGTTCCTGCCCATGCGTGGAAGGCTGCGTTTGTTATTCGTTTACGAAACTCGACTGTATTAAGTTCCAATTATTGGGTATGGCCTTTTTTGTGCGACAGTTTCGCATTTATGATGCAAAGGCGATGGAAAAAAAAAAAAAAAGGAAAGGAACGTACGTTGTATCGGTATTGCACGAGGTGATTTCCGTTTATTCTGACGAGTAGCGTTTTTACCCGTCATTATTTATTGAGCATCATGCAATCGAGCTGTAGGAAATTGTAATCACCAGAGGTATGTACTTACCGGCGTATTGCGAAACGAGAGTGCCGGCCGCGGACTCGAGGGTGTTGGTTCTCAAGTCGTCGAGGGAGGCGAGACCAAGCCAGTAGTGGTCCAGGTGGCGGCCGATCATGCTCGCCGATACGTTGTTCTCGGCGTAGGACTCGACGACCATCAGCTCGCTGCCGTACCTGTTTATTATTATTTTTTTTTTAACAATTGTTATTAATATTGGGGGGAAAAAATGATTCACTTATTGTATCGATCGACGCTCTACACAGACACGTTAAAGACTTTTTGTCACATTCCCAAACGAGTTGGATCAACATAAACGCGGATCCAGAATCATTTGCTTCCCGAGACGATGCACCGACATTTGATTTAGTGATGCATGTTCTCAAGTTAGATCGAATTCTTCACTTTTTTTTGGTGGATGGGCCAAACGAGGATGCATCGACATGTTAACGTAAACTTTAGCGCGCAAACGTGTTAATTATCGTACCTGTTAACATTATATGAGCGTATTATGCGTGGCCAATTACCGTGTCGTGATGTGAGTACTTAATCAGGATAAAATTTATAAATAAAAAAAAAAAAAAAAGAAAAAAACCGCTTCCGGACCATGAGTCTAAGCCATATACGTGGTGCGGACGATGCAATGCGTGGGAACCCGGTGGCGTTGCGCATATTGTGCGTCGATACAATAAGTATATAGAGAGTGGAGTCGAAAATAGCTCGAGATTATCAAAGAAGGAGAGAAAGAGGGAGGAAGATAAGGGGAAAGGAATTACCTTCTGCATAGTTCCACAGCCTTTTCCCATGAATGTCTGATGTTGAAGAATTTGTAACAGTGAATGCCTCTCAGCTCCCATCCTGCGGACATAAACATATCGGAGGATTCAGCCATGATTTTATTGCATTTCTTTGTGCGGTCAGCAATGCTGCCGGTGCTGAACTATGAGGATATTTTTTTTTGCCATCGGCTTACGCTTACGCAGTTGGAGCAAGAAGTATGAGGAAGAGGAATCTTTTTTTTCTTCTGAATTATTGATGGAGCCTTTTATTTCTTTACCACTAGGTTGATTTAACACAATAGAAGGGAGTGTGTTGCGTTGTTTTTATTATTTTATACGTAGATGCGGTTCCGGATTTTTTTTTCACCTACAACTGACACGGCTGCTATTGCAAGATATACACATTTTGTTTTACAGTAACATTTCCGAGCTCAAGCAAGGCACCACAAAAATTTCGTTCCAACCAAATGAGCACGTCTCATTTCCTTCAGAAAATCCCATAGCCTATGCAATGAAAATGACCATCATCCATCGAGTTTCTCATGTAGGATATAACTACACCTAGGCAATAATGACAACAACTTTCCAATCAAAATTTCCGAACGAGCTAATAAAACAAATCGACCTGCACACGTATAACCGAGGACTCCCCGTTCCTCCATCAAAGGACTTTCATCGGGAGGCTCCTCTCCTCGTAATAACATTCATCGACTTCACCGAGCGATAGCCCCAAGTGTACCCTTCCTCGGAACTTGGCGAGAATATTATCCCGCAGGTATGATCCTCTGCCAAGTCGGAGAGATCTCCAGAGTACACACAGCCGGCGGGCAGTAGACACTCATACCGATCGGCGGCCTCGTGCCTCTGACCTCCATCGTTTCTAGTGCGCTGAGAGCGCGTGCGTGTCTTGGCAGCTGCACGCGAGGCGGTGTATATGGCTGTGCGGGAGAAAAAGTTGCCCGCGGCCAAGAATCAACGGGGCAACGTACGCGCGGCTTGGTCTTTTTGAAAAAAAAAAAAAAAAAAAAGACGTGTTTCTTCATTTTTGTGGTGAATATTTGTGACGGTTTGACGAACATTGCGTGTTATTACGGTTGATCTGCGGATGAAGAAAAAAAAATAATAAAGAACTGTAGATTTCAATGAAGACGGGGATCCGTGGATTGACGTTCGTGAGGGATTTTTGCGACCACGTGCAAAAGTATCGCAGAAACAAGTGGACTAATGAGGTTGACGAGGCGGAGGAAACGGCTCGCGCGCTAGAATGCAATTATTGGAGCGCCGCTTGGTTTTTGCCTCGCTGTCGCGTTCCATTACCACGGAACTTGCTTTCTCTCGCCAGGATGCTATTCTCATACGTTTCTTGGGCTCGCTTGGAAATATCGATGCTAATGGCTTTTTTCCGATTAGCAAACTTATTTTTTTTTTTTTTTTTCATCCCACGGAAAGTCGCGTTTGTGTACATCTCATTGAAACAGTTTCTGCAGATCAAGAATAGCGATTCTTTATACTGCGACCGTCTAATTAACTTCTCTAATGTAATAACTGTATTCCACCAAGAGTGTATATTTTTTCCCCCCTAATTGACTGTCTTACACAAGAGACATCACATTACAACCATTTGTATGCGCATACGTATATAACAAACCGTTACTCTGCAATAACAATTATTATTCTTTTACGCAATTCTTCACGAAAACCCCCGTAAATCTGTCGCGGATACCGATCTTTCAATATCCCTCAAGATCTTTATAATTTAATTGGTTTTCTCATCATCGTGATATCTATATACGCACACCATCACGTCTTTGAGACACACTGTACTTTGGATTATCTTGTCATACTTATAGCTCTGTGCATTGTAACATTGAAATTTCTTTGAAATACTCGAATGGTCTCCTAAAAATCTAGATCTCTAGTACACACTACCTACAGGCATTGAACTCTCCAGGCTAGGCGCAGTACCCCAACTGGTCATCGTACAACCATACACGTTAGGATAAGACTATATGATGATAGCATCTGCATGTCTCTCTGGCATCCGAGTCGTTGTCTGGCACTTCAAGTAGAAACTGGTCGCTGTATGGCATACATGGATTCATGTGGTCGGACGGCATTGCTATCGGAGCTCTCTCCTCTTTTTCGCGCGACGGCTTCTTTCTTCTGCGGCGTCTCCTCTCGTCTGCGGGCTGTCTTCTTCCGAGAAACTGATCCGTGTCACCTGAATCCTCGGGAATTATGATGCCGGGGAGGTGGCACGCTTACACCGCTGGAGGCAGCGGGAGATCGAGGGAGAGGAGAGTGCGACGCTACGTCGATGAGAGTCAAGGTGATCGACCTTTTGGTAATGCGCGCACGCGTGAAAGAGTGCCTCGCTCGACAGATTTCTTTTCATTTTTTTTAGCTGGGCTACAGCCTCTTTCTTGAATTCATTTCGACTTCATCTGGGAATTGGGGAATTTCTTATGTAATTTTTAATGATCGTGACGGTTTTTCAAAATTTTTCCAAAAAATATGCCGATCGAGTGACAAACGGAGATAATTTAATTTATGGGTGGTTTTTACGCAGACGACGATTGAAACATCGGGTCACTGTCAAACATGTTTTCGTTGAATTTGAAACTGTAATTTGTAGTAATTTATCATTTTGCATGATCCAAAAGCGAGACCAGAATTACTCTTTGAAGTATCGGCAAAAAATCGGAAGAAAATCGTGAAACTCGGTAACTCGGTAAAAAAAAAAAAAAAAAAAAAATTGTAATTTTGTCGAGACGTGCGTCCCCATCCAACAACAAGAGATATTGACGGCTTTATTCGTCCAAAAACTATATTCCATGTAACCCCGTGGTAACCAAAAGCAAAAAAAATATCTCGCCAACGAGCCGCACCTCACGGACTCGAGGTCATAAACATGATAATCACCACCTCCACTATAGATTAAAAATAAACTCCGTTCTGCAAGCTCCTTCAACAACCGTACGGGTAATAATGCATCTGCACGCGTACACGACCGTACCCCAATGTCCATAATCCTCGAGAGGAATTATAAAGTTTCGCACGAGTGACCGAGTCGAATCTCTTCCGCGTGTAGGCTAATGGATGCACCTAACGTGTGTGTGTGTACACTCAGAGGTATAAGTACGAAAGTGTTGAACAGAGCAGGAGCAGTTAGCCATAGCCCTGAAAAGTTCGAGCGGAGAGGTGAAAAGCGCTGTGTACGTACAGCGCCCGCGACGCGGAAATGAGTAAGCGCATAGCGAGCCTCTATATGCTATGCCGGGAATTCGAGCATTCGTTAGCGAGCATCGTTCCACTTTTGCGCGTATACACCGCAGCCGCCTCGCAATTATGTAGGTTGCCGAGCTCCGTACACGTTGGTATACCCATACATACGGACACAGGCAAGTATATAATATACAGGTAGGTATCCGCGAAGCCGGGGATCTTCCTCTCTCTCTGTTCTCTCGTGGTGCCGTTAACCCCGTCGTCTCTGTACAATGTACATACGTTGCACGGCATATGTATATATACATATACACACGCGTGCGTCAGAAAGTACCTGATGCAAGAGTAAGTACACGAGAGGAGGCTAAGTACTTTTTTTCCCCCTCTTCTTCGTCGCGAGAAGAAGATAGAGGTGGTAGATGAGGCGCCCCGTCTTCATACGTGCGCGAGAGGTTATTACCGAAGCTGCAGCTTTGTGCCTGCCGTGGCGTCCATTGTGGGGACTCGCTCGGATTCGCTCGCTGCTCGGCTAATTAATTAATTAATACGCGTAGCCGGCGTGTGATGAGATTTTTTTTTTCTTTCTAGTCCACCTTTTTTTTTTTTTTTTTTTTGCAACCATCCATTGTTTGATTCAATTCTGCTGATTTTCTTCTGTAAATAGCTCTTTCCACGCCGTTGAATAAATGATTATGTTGATGCCATATTTTTAATACACCAGGGATGGTCATAATTTACCAGCTTTACGTGAATTTCATGCAAGGAATATAGCATGAGCTTCCTCACGAGGACATACTTGGGTATCTTTCTTTATCTTGCTGCATATACTTTGACGCATTTTACACAGGTTTTGCACAAAAGTGCAAGTCAGCTGGTGAATCGTTGCCTAACCGCGTAAATTGTGCAAGTATCGTGTAATGACAGTCACCAAGAATTAAAAAGTATCCCCAAAGGGTTTACAAGGAACGAATGTAATGGTTGTTTCATTATCTTTGAGGGATTTTTTCTCGTTTCCATGGTTGAGGATATTTCAGTTATAAATGTTTCTCAACTACGGAAAATAAATTTTAAAAAATTTAGGCGATTTCAAATTTGAAAGAAATTTTCACGTATCAAGGATGTTTTGTGGCTAAAGACCCACTGATGTTTTCGACTGAGATCGAGTATTCGGTTATTCTATATATACTTGGTCTCCAGTTGGCCCCGTGAAATTCCTTTTAATATCTCAAAAACAAGAAATTTTCTTTCAGTAGTGCTTGGACCTGTGACATTTTTGGAAAGAAAACGGCCAGAGAAATAAATGAAAAAAAAAAAAAAAAAAAAAAATGCATTTTAAATAAGATACACTTTTGGGTTGGCCCTTTTTTCGGAAATATATTATTAGTCGTAGTGGCAGCAGGTAAGAGAATAAGGACAAAAGGAAGACCCGGTGACGCTTGCACCTTGTTCGTCCCAAGCCGATTCATAAATATACTTGGGTACGCTTGGCTGCACAAAACAATACTAGGTGTGGATATGTGAGTGTATAAGTAGTACAGCCTACCTGCCGACATCTTTTTTTATTACGAAGGGACTATTTGGAGAAGAAGTAAAAGAGGGGGAAAATTTTAATACTCACCGTTCGGGCAGGTGAAGACGTTCGTGGCCGAGACCTGTAACAGATGATACATAGCTAGTTATTCATGTGGACTATTTAGGTATGTTGGAGTGTAAGTGGGCATGGATATTTTTAAAGTTTACTTGATATGTCTGATTTTTTTTTTTTTTTTTTGAATTTTATAGGTGTACGGGTTTCAAAGAAGAGGAAAAAAGATTGTGCAATCGAATTAAATGCCTGGTTGCAGACACTGCACGCGATTTATAGTTATTGGTTGTGTAATACGTTAAAGTCAACGAGTTACGTCATTAAAGTAAAAAGGAAACGTTTAACCGATCACTACGAATCATGGATTGTTTTAGTTGATTCGATGTTTACTTTCCCAAAGGAGTAAAGTAACGTAATGTGATCTAGATGATCTAATGAATATTACGAAATTATTGATTGTGAGCTTCTAGTCATGGATTTATCATGTAGATAATTTTATTTGACGTGTAAAATTTAAAAATACATAATCCCTCAAATAGTACAAATTATATACTTATAATAAGATAGCTGATTTTAACAAATCTCAACAATTAATCTAACATCATCTCGTATTTTAATTATTTTCCAGCATTGTCTTTACGAGATGTAGTTGTTTACCTAAAACCTTCTTGCGTGTATCTATTCCTTGATTCCTAATACTGGCTTGTTACCCGTGGCTGTGAAACTAACTATTATTGATGAATTATAATGTGGTTTGGTTACCCTGCTAGCCTGTTGTTTCGCGTGAAAAGTTGGCAAGATCCGAGCATTATTAAAATGAAGAATCCTTAACCCTTCTACCTTCAATTCCCAATCAAGCAGTTCCCACACGTTCAACTCAAATGCATGCAATGGCTCGGATGCAAAAACCAACAAAGACTTTCGAGCTCACGATGCAGAACCAACCACTGTCAATCGGTGTCACGCGTACTTTCACGCACCGCTTCCAGGCGCACGATAATAGGCCATAGCGACGACGCCGGCTCTTTACCGAATTCCTCGCTCGGGCGATTGTACATACACGCACGCGTCGTCCAAGGAATGCCTATTCCAACCCTGCCTCGGCTGTTCCTTCGCGTTTTCCTTCACGTCTATCGACGTTGAGAAGGAAAAGTGTCTCGTATAGCTTTCTCCCGTGAACCGCGACGCAAATGCCTTTGTGATATAACGCGGAGTCGCTTACATTAACTGCGTGGACATACGGCCGGTACACTGTTTTCCGTCGTCTGTCACTATTGATTGGTTCGTAAGTTTTTATAATATTAACGAGAGGATGATGTTACGTGACGAGATTACGTTTGTCCAGATGTGGCGGACAAGTAGAAAGATGTGATTTTCTCTTTGGTGATTGAGGGGTTGATGATGTCTCTGTTTTGATTTCTGAGGGGTCTACGAAGAGATGATATTTATTTATTTTCCCGCAATGAAACATCTTGCATCATAGTGCTTCCAATTAGAAAAAGTTTCCACTCATGGTATATCATGACGACAATATACGGTTTCATTTCATCCGAAGCGTCGTTTCGTTTTATTCTCCATTTGTGTAACTTGCTAACTCAGACATAAAAGTGTACATGCTTTGCTAAGTCCACGGAAGAGTAATCCAAAAAGTAAATATTTGCGAAAGGTACTATTCATTACTTGTACGTACGCTCGTCCATTTATTTGTTACACCGAATGCCACAGTTGCGTGTTCCTAATGCTAATTTATGTAAGAACCGCTAGTTTTATGTGCACACATGATCCATGGATCCTTTTTTTTGTTCCGTTTGCTGTTTTTTCCTCTTCTTCTTTTTCCAACGCTATACGATCAAATAACGAAATAATTAATATAAGCCAATGTCCGCGGAACAAAAGAAATCGTCCCTTATCTACCGTAAGACCAATGAGCCGTAGAATCATTGCAAATTGAAATGGATAACAAACAAATTCCTTCCTTCCCTTCATACGTTTCCCTTTTCCCCCATAGAGAGTACCGTGAGGCTCTCAGCCAAATTGACCAACAGCATCCAATCTACCGACTGCTGAGAGCAACCAATCGATCTCCAATTCAAACACGCGTGGTCAGTTGTGGTGATATAGGCTCAAGATCAAGAACATCTGCTTACTCTGGCACATACCAGCTTGGCCGGTGCCTTGTTCAGCTTTTCCCCAATCGTCGACGAGCCTCCTCCGTCCTGTATGGACTGCTCTACCAATACTATATGTGTTTGAACACCGGTTTCACAACGATTTGTAAACTCGCATCGCCAGATTCGACCTAATACAACTGGCCTCCCTTTTTTTTCTACCACTGAATGTGTACGAGATCCAAGCCGTTTGGTCTCCCATTAGGTATCAAAGCTCCCTGCGAGCGGTGAATGGCAGTAGCAGGTTTGTGTTTCTCCATTTCTCGGCTGAATGAAAACGCCAAGCGTGACTTTGCGGCTCTTTCGGTGCAGGTATACAGGCAACAGCAGCAGCAAGAAGAGAAAAAAAAAAAGCCACGAAACTCAATTTGGAGAAGGGGCAGGTAAATTTCAGCTCGCGTTTTCCAACGATAAATAAATGTGAGCCACCCATTAGAGCGTTAGACTCGCGAAGCGGACACTTGTTCAGAGCCGCACAGCATTCACGTACCATAGGTACACCCATAAGAAGGTATGCACGACTTTGTACGTGTACACATGTATATGTGCATGCGCGTTCATCTGTGTGCAGCAGTGAAAGTACAAAGATTGCACCGATCGCGAGGTCCAGCAGCCATTGCTCTTCTATATAACACATATTTACGGGTACAGCTATACGTGGTTGTGCATGTGTAGAACTCGCCTCGAGATTTTCCGAGCCCAGAATCGCTCGTGTACAACCAATGTGGGGCTTCCAGCACGTGCAATTCTCTCAGGATAGGCTAGCGGAATTTTCTTGGGCGATGCCGCGTGTTTTTGCAAAGTGGGTGCGCGCAAGACTATTTTTCCTCGCGGGAAGAATTCTCGCTTCGGGAGGTGTTGCTGATTTCCGTTTTATACTTCTACGCTCCCTGGATTACGGTTTTATTGATATTCGGAGCTCGAACTGACAGGTTTTTCCTACAAGTGCTTAGTTTTTTGACGCTCAATCAGATTACTCGCCGTAAGGGTTGGAATTCCTGAGCGTGGCATATCGTGCAATGGCATAAATAATTTTTTTACCGCTTGGATTTACGATTTGATTCACTGCAAGCCTGGTGGACAATGTTCATAAAAAACACAGTGGCAATTCTTTTTTCCTAATATTATTCTAACCACGAAAAATTTTTATTTCAGGTACAAGTTTTTTTTTTTTTTTTTTTTTAATTACCAGGGTTATTTACCGATTTCGCACGATTAAACACTGCATAGTCATACGATTTGGATATCATGGTAAAAAAATGATCAGATGTATCGATTACATAAGACGTGAGAAATGTAAATTCAACCTGATACTGAAGATACTTTGAAACGACATTTATTTATAACTTAAATAATTTTGGTTTCATCATCCGAGTGACTACCATTTAATGGCTTATCAAAAGACATAGCGCTCGAAACCTGTTTTTCGCAGATTTAAAATGAAATTAATTTTTCTCCAGATTATCTGACGATACTCGTACAAGCAGTGACAGCCGAAAGAAAGTTAGTCGATTCGTTTGATCGGCACAGCATTAAGCTTATCAAAACAAAAATCTTATCTAAGAATGCTAGTTTATAAAAACGCCTACTCGCGTTACCAACCTAGGCACTTCTGATGATGATATGCAATAAGCACCAACAATTGCAAATGGCTTAAAAATATTTGCTTGTGCGGGTATGCGCGTGCAACAATCGGTAAGTTTTATTTGGGTGTATGGTGTGTACGGACACGGCGGTTCGCCCTCTCTCATCCAATGCCGGTTTCTCTCTTGCCTTGCCCGTGCCTCGTAAATGACATAACGGGTTATCGCATTCCATCGAAGGAGGCGCAGCCACGGCAGTGACCACCTCCTCGCTCAAACCGGCAACGAAATGCCAGAACCCTAGTACCACCTTTTAACGCCCGTTGTGTGCTTAACATTCCGCTCTCGCGTGCCCGAGTGAATTAGAGGTACGTGAATAGAAAAATAGGGACAAGAGTGTTATTTACGATCGGTACTTCTATGATCTATTCAGGCGTGGTACCAAAATCTCATGGAGCTGGAACGAAGAGTCGACGTGTAGGCTTAATTAAGAGCCCTTCTTCGTTCCAACAAATATACACTCCACTGTGCATATTACGTTGGGTATCGGTAAATCCAGAAACTCAGACGATGGTTTTCTATTCGAGATTACGACAAATACTTGTGGGACACTTGTTTGCTTTTATTCCAGCATCCAAGCATCTGTTCAATGATAGTTTTGAGAATGCGTTCTTGTAGATTTTATGAAATGACAGACGTTCACCGGAAAATAGAATATAAATTCTCACTAGACTTGACGATCGATTGACCGTTTATTGAAAAAAAACTTTATTTTGCCCAAATGCCAAATTTCTCCGTCCTTGGAAATATAAAATACTTGTTTAGTCTCAAAGCCTTTTACTTTGATTAACTATTAGTAAATGTTATACTAATTTGTCAAGAAACTTTTTTATGCTCGAACAATCAGTCAGAATTTAAATACACCTTTGATTAAGATTTTCATAACATGACTGATCAAAGATATAATCTTTAATCGGTGATCTCCAATCACGGTATCATGGACTTGAACAATTATTTCTTGAGGAGTAATAAAAGACAATATCAAATAATTCATAAACCGATGATAATGTCTACTTCCTATAAGCCTACAGCTTTTTTCGTTAATTTGACAATTTCTTATCGCAAGAAATAGTGCTTTGAATACTATTGGATGAAAAAGAAACTATTTCTCAATAAGTGTTGATTTTTCATTTGTTACTTTGAACGCGAGCTGATTACTTCTTACACCATATCAATCAGTAACAATAACAATGTATTACGAAATCTAGTCTGATACGCAAATTCATGCCATGGAAAGTTCTAATAGTTCATGTTAGTAAAAATAGCCTTGTACTGACATTTACATTGCAATTTATGACCATTTGTTCGTACAGTTTTAATCGTGTATCAAAGTTTTTTATACTCCAATGAACATATCAATCAACTATGTGCGATATTCAAATTGTATGGGTTTATAAATATTTCTCTGAGGTACCACATACATGAGAAATCCATCAAGTTTTTGCACTAGCTTTACTGATTTGTAGACTATTTATTATTTTGTTTGAGGGTAGATAGTCAATTTCATTATCCTTCAATATGTTTTATGTCACCCTGTACCTGTATTATTTCCTTTAAATTTTTTATCCTTGTATCTTTTTAAAATATTTTTTTATCTGTATCACCCTGTTCTACCATATATTTGACGTCTACTTTGTAACAGGTTCATCTTCTTCGGATATATAAGTAAGAGGATACATTATATGAGTAATAGGATGGAAAACAGTAAAAACCTGTTATTCTGCATTTTTTCATTCAAACCCTGTATCTCATCATCCAAGCAGAAGTACCAAATCGGTAAATTTTTCTTCCATCGATCGGATCTCACCACAGCCTCGACTAAGTCACGTTAATAAACTCGAGCATTCGATTCATTTGAGCTACATCCGTTAAAATTAGTATTTTAAATAAATTCCTAAAGCATACCAAATACATAGCGTGACTTTAATGAAGTGGTCCTCTCTTTGGTAACATATCAAATCTAGAAAGCCAGTTTATTTAAATCCAAAAATTAAAACTGGATCTAATACATATAATTTACATCAGATGTCCAATGCAAACGCAATTAAAAAAAAAAAAAAAAAAAAAAACCAAGCCGTACAGTATGCATGAAAATCGTTTTACTCACGCATCAATTAACATATACACACTTTAGACGCCCAAACGGGCATATATTGAAACGCGTCCTTACGCAACGCAACTGAAAGTTTTACAACCGATTTCTCTTCCTCACCAACAATAACAATAACCACGCGTCACCCCACCTAGAGAAACAACTACTGATTAAGCAGTTCTACTCTCTTCTACTGCACTCGGGTACACAATAACTGATAATCGGCAAGCAATTAAGGCACGTTCGCTCGATACTTTTGTGCCGATTTTCTCTCCTATAGCGTCAACGTTGCCGCGGCTCTATTATGCAGCGCACTATTTCGCGGGTGCGTCGGTGCGCGAGTTCGCGCTCAGAAATGCACTTTCACCGGACGGCGAGTCTTTACGAGGCCTCCGAGAGACCTATCGGCCATCTTGAGAGCGGGTAGTCGAGGCGAGAGGACCTTTTCAGCGTTTAACGACGATTTTATCACTGGACATTCGAGTGCTCGAGGGACACATGAATAAATTGAAAAGCGATAAATTGAGGACGAGAAAAAAAAAGAAAAATAGTTTTACTATCGAAATCGGCATTTATGGCGATCGGGATATTTTCTAGTAGTCATCCTTTCGGCGTTTTTATTTCAAAAGACCCGTAAATCATCTTCCACTTTAAAACGATGCATAGAAAAGTACTGCTGAGATCGTAATAATGGTGCATGAGTATATTTTCAAAAGCCTGCACAAAAACGGCCACGACAACAATCGAAATACCAACGATGCGTAAACGTTTCTTCGGAATTTCCGAAAGACAAATCACGAGGAGGTATTTCGTTGAAAACGCCAAATAATCAAAGAACAACAATCAGTACCATGCGAGAGCAACATTTTTTCCTCCCCCCCATGTATGGAACAAACGCGCGTAAGTACACGATTACAATAACTTCCCAAAGCGTATACACTTGTACGTTCGTTGTGTAAAGGAGCGCAGAGCACAATATCCCGTTTGGTACGCGTATACTATATACTTTCTAGCTCTTTGGGCGTATGATTCTAATGAAAAATGGTAATGTCCGTGTAAGGTAAGGCAACCAACGAAAGTGACGACGAGGATGAAGCAGCAAAAAAAAGGCCAGAGATAGAGAGAGTGACTGAGCTTAAACGTATATAATATGTAATAACGTGTAGAGTCGTGCCTACGCCGTGTCAGCTGGGACGCAAATTACCCGAGAAGCCGTTCCATTGTTCTCCACGGATGATCGGCTCGCCTAATTGCGTCGTCTTTGTCGCATGGAGAGGAGTTTCCCACCTACGGTCCTTTTTCCTCTTCCCCTTGTACAGCCTATCCCCGCTTGCGAAAAGCCAAAGTTCCGCGGGGAAAATCGATATCCCGTGTTTATTATGGAGTTTGTGCAATCGCGCCGATAATCGCGAAAAATCGGCATTTCCGGCCGTTAATCGCAGTCGAATCCTTGGAGCTTTTTTCCCCCGTCTTTCCACGCGTATTGCGCAATACTTCGGCTCCACTTTGTACATTATATTCCACGCCGGGGCAGTTTTATGCGTAGGTCTTTTTTTACGATCGCCCGAACGACATTTGTTGTCGAACAGGAAGGAAAAAGAAAAAAGAGATGAGAGGAACACACGCAAAAGCTGGCCGGGCAAGTTGAGTGAGAGAGAGAGAGAGAGGAGAGGAATGTTGTGAGCCCGCCAACGGGGCCGTTTTATGCGCGCGTGTGCACGGCGAGGCAGAAAACGCGAGTAAAAAATAGCAAAAACCTGTTTTTGAGAGGCCAACTTTGGAGAGGCCTCCCGGCTGTGTGTGTGCGTGTACGCGCTCACTCGCTTGGGAAACACTTCCTTCGTACAGGGCATAAAGCGAGAGGGAGAGACAGTTATGGGAGAGCGCGAATACATACAGTCGCTCCGAGATACGCGTGTGCGTGTACACATGCGGGTATGTCCGTCCCCCTGGACTCTGGTAAACCGTGTGATGTGTGTAAGTGCGTTGTTGGGTTAAACTTGTACGTGACATTATATGCGAGTATCTTTCGTGCATGGGTATTCATGTATAAACGAGAGAGAAAGAGAGAGAGAGGTAACTCACCTGTGACTCCGTTAGTCGAAGATGGCACAAGAGAAGGACGGCGAGCCACACGGCCACCGATTTCCTTATCAGCATATTCTGCAACACAAAAAAAACACAAGGGGAACATTAGTTTACATTTTTAAATCTACCAACACTTGATTAAAAAAAAAAAAATACGTTTTTACTTTGTTTTTTTTTTTTAAACACTGTGTACTGGAGGGTGTTTTTTTATTTTTATTTTTCAGCGATTGAGGATAATGGGGTCAGTGCAAATACGAGGATATACACTCAGGGGGGTAAATGCAATATTGGGTTTCTTGGGTATAGCAACGGAAAGGTATTTTCCATCTGTAATTGCAGAAAATCGAGATAAGGCGTGTTCCCAGCTCTCTATGGGGTACCCGGGAGGTATGCGAGGATATTCGTTGTTCATTGATCGTTTAATTTATAGTTTGGCTTTTTCAGCCCATGATATATCCTATACACGGGCAAGATGTGGATTTTATCTTTCGTGGAATGCCGTAGTCGCCTTGTTTTCACGGAGTGAACTCGATTGGGATATTTTATTTGAGATTGATGGTTATTATAATAATATTAGTCTGTGCAACACCAGGAATGTATTCAGGGTCATTAATAGAGTTGGATTTTTCCTTCTTCCTCGTCATTTGCAATTGTAAAATTTTCTTGTCCCGTTTTGTTTCATGTTTGATTAATTTTACGTACAACTTACCGCCTAAGACTATGAAGAAAATTTCAAACAATTAATTAATTTGTCAACACTTAAATGTATGTAAAAAAAAAAAAAAAAAAGCAACATCCATTGCTCAACAGAGAAAATCAACGGATAAGCATCAGTTATTGATAGGCACGAGCATTGCGTTTATACTTTGTTTTCGTTAACACCGATGCGCGAGGGATTTCCATCCATGAGAAAATAATTTTCCTTCATAACGCGCACCAAAAGAGATACAATGGATGACATAATTAAAGGTAACGGCCTCAAGCCGAAGCGTTAGCTTGTTAACTCGTACGCGCGTATTGTGTGGAGCGCCATGCAGATCGCTACGAGATCTCGTTCACACCACGAAGCGTGAGACTGCGATACGGCTCGATTCGATGCGTGTGTACTTTGCTTGTACTTTTGCGCGTGTGTTGCTGTCTCTGCTATCTAGAGGAGCGTTGGGAATCGGACGCTTTTGCTTCGTAATCGATGAGCTTCCGATCATTATCGTGTTTCCTTTAAAGAGATCGTTTCCCTGATGATCAGTGGGTAGTCTAAGGTCAATTTTTTCAGCCATTATAAATTTGCGAAATTAGTACATCTAAATTTAAATCTTACAGTAGTCATGGCAGAGCTACACTAATCCATGAGTAATACATATAACCTGTTGAATTTTAATCTAGAGAGAAACATGTATTAATTAGGTTCTATTAAGGATGAAATAAAACAACTTTCAATTACATGCTGACCTCTAATTAATTCTTACTCGAATAATCCTGGGGTATAAAGTTCTTACATCTTTAAAACTATGTAATATAAAATTTTCAGCCTCTAAGTACTATTGCATTCTCATTATTGGTTGGAACAAAATCATGTCACGATATAACACTTTTGTTATGTGGATTAGGTGTGTAAAAGTTCCATGATTTCACTTTTTTTCTGATTTTAGGTTACAGCTTATTAAACAATTAATGGAAAATAACGCCATTGAAAGTATAGTAGCTCGTAAATACGTACAATTTAATTGCGTCAATACCAGCAGGGAAAAAGTAGGTAACAACGAGTAGGTGGTTGAAATGACCGCGTCCCATAAATCAGGCGAACAACAGCATCATCATCATCTTCACCATCAATGTGCCAACCTCCTGTCATGACGATTCCGAGCAGAGAAAATTCCCATGCTTTTACATGCACGTACCACCTGTTACACGATTCTCTTTCGAACAGCTAACAAGTAACGTATAGCAGCCTGGCTTGTCTGTGATCCTCCCTCATTGAGTGCGCACGTGTGTACCTCCACGTGTACTCATACATCTGACGTAAGATGCAAACAGACCGACTGTACGCAGTGCAGTAAGGTTTCATTCCACTGGATCGTGGGTGCTCTGCTTCCATCCATACGTGCATGGGAATGATGCCTTGCCAACGCGACTTTTTCTGAATTCCAAGTATTGCTCTCCGTATTATTATGAACTCTGGCGTTGACGCAAAGGAGAAAAAATAACAGAGAAAGCATCGCGTGCATGATTGTTATAATGTTACATGAGTACCTAGTGTGTGGGTTTACTTGTACTTCATTTCATGGATATATTGTATACGTGTACGAACTGCAGTGATGTGGAAATATGTCATGGCAAAAAAGTTTGGAAAAATGAATAGTCCTCTCGAGGAACGAAAGAGGCATTTTTAGTCACAAAATGATTTCCTCGAATGAATAGTAAAAAACAAAGGATCAAGTATTCTTACTAAAATAAAAATACAATGTTCAAGTAGCCGGTGCAAGCGTAGCCTGGCTCTTCTAAAGCTCACGTGTATTAATATACAAACGAAAGAAAAACCCATATTCGCAAAATCTTATCAGCAATCGCTCTAAAAGTAATTGCACCCTTGTGTATAACCCACTCCTAACTGTGTATCTCTACAAGCTCGAGCCTTCATCTGCGATTATACGCGATTATACCATTGGATTGCAACGTTCAGCAAAGTACCTCGTACATCACAAGTGTTCTCGTTTCGCTGGTCCGTACGGAGAAAAATCCCCAAGAAAAAATGCCCCTTGTATCACTTTTTTTTTTCTTTCCAAATGATGTAAAAAAAAAAAAGTATTAAACAAGCACTCTCGTATGAATCAACGCTGTCATTAGTTCCATCGAAATGCCCAGCAGCGGCCAGTGAAAACTCTGCGACATGCATTACACACAGAGAGATGGATAATGCTCGGGTACAATCAGTATACGCTCACACACTTCAGATGGCAAAGCGAGCATTAGCAGAATATTTTTCCACAGCCAAGAGGTAAACATGGAACACCAGCGGTCTAGAGTTGGATCGGTGCCGATTCATAAATCGGACCAGTCAGAGCGGACTGGCTGGCCGCGCGAAACGTGCCCAGCTGTGCGCGACGCGCGAGAAACCGTTACACCGTGATGCCGTACGGATTATGGTGGTACGAGGCGAATACGTTGTACAGCTATGTATAGCTGTGCAAATGAGCGCAATTATCGTGGATGAGAAGGCTTCGGAGGCAGAAAGGATCGGTTAGCCAGGGAATCCCAGATTATGACCAGAATATAGAGACAGAGCGAGAGGGAGCACGGCAGTGTATTGGTAAAATTTCGTCTTTGACGGAGTTTGTTCACCCTGTTGTTGGAAAAACGAGACCAGGGAGTCAGTACGGCGATTGTTGCCCTTTCGACGATGACGCTTGTGTACGGCTGACCGTTCGAATGGGTCCGTCGCATTGACCCATATTCAACCCAGTCCCCTTTCACCGCGAGGCAAGTACACGCTTATCTTCCGACGATGATCTTTTCTCTCTCCCCGGAGTTGCTGACCGGTCGCTCTCGAGCTCGAGAAGAGCCGTACCAGTGAGACATCCCGTGGAGCAGCCGCTAATTGCGAGCGCTTGTAATTAATAACGTGACAATCGTTATTGAGATCGGGGAAGGCGCAGGTTCCTGCAGTCTCGCGTAAGCTTACCAAAAAGGGGGGGGGGAACGAGTCATGAGATGCGCATCGCACGAGGACACAATGCACTTGGGGTTGCACATAAAACACACGAGTGGATTATGGGTAGGCGATGCCGTGAGACGGTGCGAGCTGCTGATGGAGCAAAGAGAGCGTGTACTACATGCATGTATGTGTGCACGATGGAAAAGTTACTGTTATTGATACTAATTGAGCTTTCAACGAGGTACTCGCGCCAAAAAGAATTTAATTACACGAAACGACTGGAGACGGGATCGAGGATTTTAATTTTTTTAGTGTCCGGTATAAATAAAATCCTAGGTGTCGCCGATGATGAACGATCAAATGCCGGGTTCCTCGTTCCGGAGCAGCTTGGATTTTGTACTACGTGAGCCGTGAATACCAGATAACTGGGAGGGAAAAAGGAAAAATCTCGAGATCTCTGTAGATCGAATGAAAAGCGATCGTTGTAAAGCAAAACACTCGGTCGATGCCTCGAGAAAACATTGTACCGTGTACTATCTCCGTGGGCATGCCATCGTCGTTGACTTTGTCTGTAATTACGGATTCAGGGTCAGGCGGCTGTTTCGCACCTTTCTAAAAATGCCCCCGGCAGAGAGAAGTCGATGCTATGCTGGTGGTGGTGATGGCATCCCATTATGTCTACAATGTACAGACACACGGCTTCAAAGAGAGTACGTGTGACGACAATCAGAAGTAGATATTCTTCCGCACGTGTGCCGGGCTTTTAAAAGCCGTAACTCGTAAGTACGGGGTCCTATGGAGTTTGCGAAAGTAGCTCACAGAGAAACCGGTATTGAGTAGAATCGGTAACGCCTGGCGTGTGTTTTTAAACTTTTTTTCTGAGCGTATTTTTTCAGCACTAGTGTGGACACGTGAGGCTTTCGCCTAAGTGAGCTCCGAGGCTAGATTGCACTCGCGCGTTTGACACCGAAACACTTGACTGTGCAATCAGAGAAATCGGCTCGAAATGGGCGCGAGCCCGTGCCACTGCTTTGACGATAAGCCAACTCAATTGTAAGCAATACGAATTAGTTTGCTTGGAATATCATAGTTTGCTTTCTAATGGAGATAAGGAGAGCATTGCTGAATGTTTCCATGGGGTTTATTAGGCCAGGAAAAAGTGGGTCTTTTAAATCATTTACGATGGTATAAATTATTGAACGCCTATGTTAACCCCGAAGAACGATTTGGCTATTTGGGTCCAGCAGTGCGAGACGACCAATACACTGGACAGCCACAATAACGGGCCAGTTGGTCTTCGTTCAGCTATGAAACTGAGCGGTCAGTGAAGATTTATGTAAATTTATCACTCTTCGTCGAGTTTGAAATGGGTCACATTTTGCAGCCAAAAAATTTAGCTCTCGAGTGACTGAACAAATCATTTTTGTTTGTTTTTTTTTCAATGCAGTTTGCAAAATGAGATGTTTGCTATTGAGAGCACATAGAAATATTTAATTTTTTTTTCGACGCCTACATTTCACCATTTATATGACCTATAGGTCATATATAAAATACAATTTTGGAACTTTAACGTAAATTCTGGCCCAAATAAAGTGCTCTGTCATTGACTACATCTTGGTTGTGAACATGTCCGGCAACGTTGATAACATCAATTAACGATGGGAAATATTTAGAAGGTGGGAGTCTAAAGATAATTTTTTTTTCATTGTATATAGTACCAGGAATCATCTTCAAAAGTTTCATCAAAGCCTTGTTCTGAAACGTGTACCTCTCCTTGTCAGAGATAAAACAATACAGTCAGGGTCCAGCTGCTTTCCTGCTTTTTAACGATCTCTAAACAGAAATTTACAAGATTTCTATGAAGAACTCGAGCGGGAAAGTAGGTATACGCCATCGTCAGTATTGTAATCGAAAGAAATTTCCATTTCGTACGCGCACAGGGTACCACGGGTGTCATTGAAAATGCGGATCACACTTGCACTTTGGCATTGATGTATGGCAGTGGCCCCACACAATAGGTGTACGCTCATTTGGTTATTCATAACTGTTGTTTCCCTCTGCCTTTGCCAAAACGAATACGAACTTTCAACCAAATCGCTTGTTCATTGTCATCGTTTTTGTTTTTTCTCTTGAAGTGCCTATATCGCGAAACTATTTTGAACATAGATCAAACGGTATAAATTAATTATTTATAAACTCGAAACGTGGTTTGAAGTAAAAAATCAGTATATTTAAACGATTTGTTTGCCAAGTATATAGAGAAGCCGGTAACAATGGCTCGAAAAAAAAAAATTGTCTTATGCTGATAATGGTCTTTAAAGAATTCTCAGAAAAGAGAGAGAGAGAGAGAGACAAGTCGTACCTGCATGTACCTATACACATAAACATATACATCCACGGTTCTACCCACGCGTTACAGTTATTGCCCTGCTCGTGAAATCCGAAAGGTTTGCTTTACTGACTCACTATCTAGTCCCCGTTGAAAGTAGCTCCCGTTTCCATACGTACACATATAAGTAGACAGACCTTGTATTTATATCAATATATGAGCTACTCTAATACGTCACGTTTCACTTCCATATAATATTTATGCATTTAAATGGAAAATAATACAAATTTCAATAACATATATGTATGCAGTAGTGAATGTTAAACCATACTCTGCCTTAGTTTACTCGTCAACACTTGAGTCTTTTACGATTAAAGTTGAAACCAACCGAGTTTAAAAATAAACAACTAACTTTATCGATCATCCTCGTGCACACATCACACATAACACCAATAACCCTTACGCACGATTGCTTTTTCTTAATCGGAAAATTGTAGCTTTTACATATACAAAAGACGTATCGGACAAATCAATTGGATCGATCGAGCAAGTCTCGCGTAACAACCTCGACACGAGGTGTACCTTATTGTACATGTACCCCAACGTATGGACCGGAGTGGGCGTATGTTTTTACATTGTAACAGGGACAGGGATCATTTCTCGCCACCCGATACCATATACTCATATACTGAGGTCGAAAGTATAAATATAAGAACCTTGAAACTAAAAATGGCGTGCACGCACGAGCCACGCGTATACGCCTGGAATGTATTATATCCTCGAGTAACGACATACCAATACAACATTTAGTCTGATGTATACCCTCGGATGACATCCGATACTCGTTTTGCTGTCCGTTTACGTACATACCGTACCTACAATGCCTATAAAAAGGAAGATATTGTGTCAAACGCACCCACGCGCTCGTGGTTTAAATAAATCCCCCGAGACTTCGTGTAGCACAACAATGTGAAAGCATGTAGGATAACCCGTTTAAGTATAACCCGCGGAGTATAAGTACATGTGTATACATACGTACAGCCACTGAGTGCCGGTGTGTACACAAAGTGCGTGTGAAAGGCGTAAGTGGAATGAACAATGACGCACGAAATGCCACGCCACAATAAGTAACCGCGCTGAGCCTCTACGTGAGCACCGATAGAACCGCGAGATATGACAGGCGCGGCTTACACGGCTTTTCTTTCTCTTTCTCTCGGTGGTTCATTTTTTACCTTACCTGAATACTTAGAAAAAATGACAATCAAGTTGACTGGTGGTGTCCCTTTTGTCTCGACGCAGAAGGGGGATTCATCGATCGAGGAAGAACCTTTTTCCCCCCACCTTATCACGCGGAAAATGGCTCGGATCTTATCGAGATCGAGTCAGCGTATGTATATATAATATACACTGGAGCTATTACGTTCTACGTTGCTACCGCAAAACTTTTTTTTTTTTTTTTTTTTTTTTTTTTTCCCCCTTTTTTNTTTTTGCGTACGATTTCGCGAAATCCATAAAAGTCCCTTCACCCCCTCGCCCTTGTACGATCGTGTAATTATTGTCTACGCGGAGCGCCATTGTATACCTAACTTTTTTTTTTTTTTTTTTTTTTTTAGCCAAGCGCTCTGGGGATGAGCCGTATTATCTGAACGTGCAGTTGAGCGAGAAATAGATGGAGTCTTGCTTTTTATTTTTACAAACTCTCATCTCTCTACACGATGGCAACGTTTGTCGTCGCCACCACTGGAATTTGTATATGTGCACATGCATCGCGCAACGATTACGGACCCAAGATGGATGTTCTACCGAGCGCCATTGTCTTTGGCTTGTTTCGTAAAATTTAAAAATAAACTTTTAGACGTACACGATACCCAACGCGCGTGTACCCAACACTTTGATCTTAAATCATTGTTCGATTAATCAATCCATTGTACAGTTGGGCACGCTCCAACATATGTGTATACGAGCTCGTTCTGGAACGCTGGCTTATTATTTCGCAAGTGATTTCACGCTAGATTTATTCCATTTTTTTTTTCTTCCTTTCTATTTTTTTTCTTTCTCAGCGTGCCCTACGCGCAGGTGAGCACATCTTTTCACTTCAACTCGTCGTCGCTTCCTCGTTCGTTTACAAAGCGAAAAAGTATTTTTACCCTCGCGTTATCGCTGGATTACACCCGACGAGTTCTTGCGAGCGGTAGGTCAATCGTATCAAAGACAAATGTCGCAACGATCGTTCACATTCACTTTACGGATTATCGGTTCTTCGCTCGATCGCAATCAACGATATTCCGCCTACGATGGGTGCGTTCAACTCTAGTGGTCGATAAAAAACGTCGACAACAAGGGTATATGTGCATGGAGTGGCTTGGAACGTAGCATTGACAGGCTGAGCTGCAAAAAGCCGGGCTGATTAGCGCAACGAGACGAACAAAAAAAAAAAAAAAAAAATTCGAAAGTTTACGAGTACTCGCATAGGGGCGTTGCATATGGAGGCTTGATTTCATTTTCCGCGGCTTCGTAGCGTGTGTACTGCGTACCACACGAGAAAGTCCACCTTGGACTCTACGACGACACTACAGTGTCACCTTTTGCATCGGTTTCCTACACACTCTAACGGTATTTTCGTACACGTGTACGCGTGTACGTACACATACACACGTGTATACGTACGTAGTAGTTGTCTTGAGTGTACCGGTACTCTTTTCTCGCTGTGTACCGATGTTGAGAAAATACACCGGTCGCTCGGTTAATTGATGCGAGAGTGCGTATAGCGCCCGCGGGACGGGGTTATATTTTCTTTTTGTTTTGTTTGGAGGATACATATTTGAGATTGAGTGGCTGCTCGTGAACAAACACCTCTAGGACAGAGGTGTGGCCTTAAGGCTGATGGCTCATTTTTTTCCCATCGAATCTTGAGAGATTTGTTGCTGACGGTTTGATTGGACGACGAATAATTGCTCGTTGATGACACGTCAAACTCTTCAATCGACTCCTTATAATCTTGAAATTCCTCGAAATAGTTTATTTATACACTGAACAATCCAACGAAACGATTAATTATTCAAGACGAATATCGTTAGTCATCAGCGCTGTGGAGGTAATCGAGCGGAAAACGTGTATTATTAGATCGCGTAACGGATTAACGTTCCTTTGTTACTCGGTGTCTCGAGATTGTATACAGCAGTGTACAGCTGAGTTTTCCCACGCCAAGGAACTAATAGTCGTCGTCAAGTGCCATTTAACGCTCCAATGCCTGAAAGTCGCATTATATACATACGCAAGTGTAGTTGATGATATGTTTGCGCCTACTACGCCCATCCTCGTTATAATTTACGAAAATTAAGGCAATTTCTAAGCTTCACGTTTGTTACAATTACTGTATCCTTCCTATGGTATAGTGAAACTATTTGGGCCGGCCGAGTTTCCCTTTCTCGTGTTGGGTAAATACTGGAATTATCGAGCTGATCCTGTAAACATCTCCCTGTAAGGGGATTTACTAGACTTTGAGATATCCATCCCCACCATAGGTTGCCAATCCAATTAGTATCGAGTGGAAAGCCTACAGTACACATACTCTGCGTTCCCAAACTCTTTGAGGTGGATTTATCTAAAAAGTGACCTAAACGCGATGCCGTTCGTTTATTCATCGAGGTCTAGTTCTAGAGGGAAAAGTACCGTAGCGAAACAGTGGAGGTAACTTTGTTTTTGTCGCCAAGCTTAGGAACCAAATATAGTGGACTCGCAGCCATCGAGCGGATCCTTTAAATTCCCGTGCCAAAAAAGCTAGCCATGGTAAAAGTAGTCGTGGACCGTGCAATCTAGCGAAGATTGGAATTCCGAGATCTTAGAGGCCAAGGTAGCCTGTGGTTGGGCCGAAACCCTTCGATGGAAGGGAATGGGAGGAGTTTAAAATTGGAGAATGGAGATGAGTGTATCTGTTGGCAGAGAATACGGTGTCCTTGAGACACTCGAGGCTCCTTTTGATTCCTGGGACTCGAAGAAGATGGTAAAACCCGCAAAAGGAAACGGTGGGTGAGAGCGTGGTCTCTTCTTTGTGTCCTGTTTTCTTTATTGCTTCTCTTCGTCTCTTTCTTCTGTTGTCGCGGCGTATAATGATGAGCGTAGGCCCACGAGGAGACTGTCATTGTCATCGAGCAAATAATGCAGAGTGGGATGTAATTTTGAAACTTGCTCTTTCGTCAGTGGTTTTGCAGAGTTTATATTATTATTGTCTTTCCTTTTCCACGATTGTTTATCCAGTGATGGGTAGTATTCAACAACTCGTATACGTCCACCCACGGGCTAGGGATATAACTGCTGATACATGGAAATAAACAGATGTGGAAAAACAATCACTTTACCAGTAAAAATTAAGATAGTCAGACATGCTTGAGCAGCTAAACACTACTCCACGCATCGGTCGACACGTGTAAAAAAAAAAAAAGAAATAAATACAGCAATACGTCGTCCATTAACTAGTTGCCAATACCAATTAATACCGAATCAAATCGTACCGATCGATCTTCTGGTATCCGATTCAATGTCAACGTACCCGCGCGTTTACGTCACACGCGTCGATTCGTAATGAGTGAAAGATCGGTACGGCACTGCGTATAAACAGGCATGCACGTGACGCAACGAGTCCAACTACGAGTAATCGATCGGTTAACGAGGCATCGGTGCGTAATATGCGGGGACGGCCACGTCGTATGGTCGTTACGGCCGGAAGCGTTGATTCTAGGAGCATCTACCGGCACGGAAGCGCCGATTAGACAATAGCGAACGGTTTTCCGATTACGTGTCTTCGTTTGATTATTCATCTGACGTTTTTAATGCCAACGACCGCATCCATATTTACCGTGGTGACTGTATACCATAACTTGGCTCGTCACCATATTTGCGACGAGTTCAAGCTCTGAATAAACATTAGCTGCACGAAAGGGGAGTGCGTAGCTGGCACGGATTATGGTGCGGCTCTTCGAGGAGTGGCTACACCCTTAATTTCATAAGCCGAGGTATATACTTACCGAGTTGCCGATTGTTTTTTTTGTCCTTACGGGCGTACTCAAGTATTGTTATTTTCGACTCGATAAAATAAGCATTCGAATTGTCCTCGTACCAATACTTGGATGGGTTCAAATGATGCGCAATTATTGAATTAACGAGGAAAAACTGGGTGCCCCCAGAGATGCGATCGCTCGTGAAAGTCATGGGTTAGTTTGCGTATCGATGTTAGCGCATCATTCGTTATTGTGCTTGTGGGGATGGCTCTCTACTGTTACTCTATTACATCATTTGGAGAACAACAGAACCAGGAGTCACTTTTTTTTTTTTTTTTGTAATGACAACAAAAGTATTACTACAATTGGGGTACGCTGGGGTATGGGTGATTTCATCTTAATTAAAATAAATTTAGCCACGCGAAGCTCAGATTCATTATTTACAAAGTGCCACGAATTCATTTTTATCTATATATGAACGTCACGCGCCCAAACTTACGAACCCAATCCTCAATTCTAATCGTAAAATATGATCGTTGGAGCGATACCTTCATAAAAATAATCTGCAACGAAGCGCGAAAAAATCCAAACGGACAACTCACCAATCGGATTTAATAATCAAACGCTCATTAACCATAGGAAAAGACGATCGTTAAAAACCGAGTATCCCGATGGCTGTACCATTACATCTATTAGCTACAGAAATCGATTTGTAACAATCTCGTTCCCGAGTTACTGCCCGTACCTCCATTATATTCGCCGTAACGCAAGTACAGCAAAACAGCTCCAACAGCGATGGGGGGAAAATTGACGAGCAACGCGAGGGGGGGGGGGAGGAGATATCATGGCTGGGCTCGCGTATGATCCTAAACGAGGTGCATCGGTGACGCGAATGGATGCACGTATACACACATTTATTCGAGCGAAGGTGTGTATGGCGCAGCTGATACACGAAAGTCGATACGATCGTTGACCGGAGTGTACGCGCGAGAATCCTCCAAGCGAACTTCCGCGGCAAGCCGAGACTCCCCGCGCCTATTGGGAGAAGAGGAGCACCTGGCCGACGCCTGAGGCGATTCTTTTCTCTTACGTGTAGCTGACTCTTCTTCTTTTTTTTTCCTTCTATGACTTCTCGTGTATGATGGGTGTATGTGTGTGCTGCGGGTTGAGGAAAGAAGTCGCCCCGGGGAGAACAGAGTTGCCTCTTGGCCGGATGCTGACGCTTTTCTATAATTGTATTGGACGTGCTCGAGTGCCCATCGGCCGGAGGTGTACCTACAAATTGTCAGATGCGTCGCGAATGTTGTAGCTGCTGTTGAAGAGGGATTTGGACGCCAAACGCAAAATCTCATCTCTTTACCTATAGTGATTGAATAAAGGAGTCGCTATTCCTTTCTTCACTTCTCACTTGCGAGTGAAAGTTTGGATGAAGAAATAATCATTTTTACAAAAAGTTTCATTTGGATTCACCAATACACCCTAGCCATTTTTCCACATCAGACCAATGTACCGAAAATACAGTTAATTGTTCACTTAAAACGAAAGCCACGAAATATCAGTGCCTCCGGTTCCCCTGAAGAACTTGGCGACCGACAAGCTAACGCACTTACTGGTGTGGCGGATTGACATCCGCAAAAGTGAAGACTCACATGAGCAAGAGGAGGAAAGGATATCCCCACACGCGAGGGTAATAGACCACGGGTGTGAGACATTACCGTTTTCGAATTACCGACCAAGCATATATATATATATAGCGATGCTATAAGTGTCAGACGCTCGGTAAAAATGCCTTTCTCAATCGAATTAGATTAGCTCTTCAAATACCCAACTCTCATGGATTACGGTTCCTCAAGTTCTTCACAGCACAACAAAATGTAATAACCTGGCAGTGAAAAATAGAGTAAGCAAAAATGAGTCTTCCAAACTCATCGTCATTGTCTCGTCAATGTTCGAAGTTGTAGTCGATAAATAATCATCATCGACATCCGATCATCACCAGCGCGTTGGCCGCATAACTGTAAAGCCGCAGGTTCGCGTGTGCTCCACTCCGTTAATTGTGATTCCCGCGTGGTATGGGTACTGTCAGACACAGTGAAAGAGAAAAAGAACTGATTGAAGCAACTCAACCATCCATATACTGTTCGTATATACATGATATTGATGTCAGTGAAGAAGAAGAGAGCAGACGTGTATACGTATATACAATTGGCTCGCGCGCGTGCTATGAATCTCACTCGGCCGATCTGCGCTTTTATATACAGATTACCAATGAGTGGGCACTTTCATACGTGGGTACGTATACATGTGTGCGTTTTCCCTAGGGCAAAAGTTACCACGAGCAAAAGGCCTTAGGTTAACGGGATACGTGCAGCATATATCTGTACGCAGCGTCGAGACTGCAACGGTTGATGAAAAGGATACGAGATGTGGGCATACATATATATTTAAATAAAGATCGAGCTTTCAAAAATAGACATGATCAGTAAGCGAGGATAAAACAAGCCAGCAAGATTGAGAATGGGAGACACGTATCATGAAAGCTGTGAACTTAGATTCTGAGTTGTCTTTTTTCAATGTGGAATGCTTGAGTATTTTTTTTTGCAGGTTAATCGAAAGGGGGGGGGGATTAATTTTATATGACATCTGTGTAAAAATGCTCGTCACTTGTAAAGTTGCTTTAGATCTAATTAGCCATAGGTATAGAGACCCTCTATTTTCTTCAACAAACCGGGCATTGGCATGAAAATTTCTTACTTTTCCGAATCAGATTGAAGCATCACTTTTGCATTTAACCTCATATTCTGAAGTACTGAGATACATCTGTGACAAACATGATAACAATGTGATTAATTATTTAAGCAACGATTGTGGTGATGTATTCCTTGACATTTCCCCAGTATTGCAATCAACTAACAATCTTGTCTTATCTGCTTCTCGCAGACACTGTTGAATAAACGGAGGAAAGCAGCACTTTAAAGAAAATCTTTGAATAGAGTAGAAAAAAAAATTTTCCATCAAAATAAAGTAAAAAAAAAAAAAAAAAAATCAGAGCCTTGTTCTTGGAAGTTTCGCGTCTGCACGCACATTCTCATCTCCATTGTTGTGGAATCACTATACCGCTACCACGCGAGCTTAATGTATTCGTAAGTTTGCCGTTTTCAAAGGGACGGACATGGGACCTTTGGAGAATTCTCGGTATGCATATACTTTACAACGCTCTCTATCTTTTTGCTTCTCTGCACTACCTTTGCTGAATACGAATTCTTCGTGTCTCTTGAAACATAATTTCAATGTTTTCAAGTATAAAAATCTTATTCCACTTTGCAATGTAGTTACTGTTTCAAAGGTATAGCGTGTACATGCAGATACGTTTACTTGCGAATATTGATTCAAGGAAAAGTCATAACGTCAAGAAGTAAAAAAAAGATTTTTTTCCTAATGTTTCAGTATATACGTATTCTCCTGTATCTTTATACATCGGTATTCCTACTATGTCAGAGCACATTCACCTAGTCCAGGATTGAAATCCTATTTATATCTTCGGTCCTCTTGTTGCTATCTCCCTGCATGCATACGCTATTGTTTTAAACATGAAAATTATGAAAATTTTCTTCGGTACTGCAGTAGGTACAAGAAAGTAAAAACTGTCAGAGCCATCATCTTGTGCTTTACAATTAAAATGGCCAAGAGTTGCTTTTAACGTTCAACTCGTGATAACTTTTATCCTGGTTCTCTGTGATGCTCGTGACGATTGTGTTGCATGAAAAAAAAAAAAAAAAAAAATTATGATTACCATGCAGAATCGCACCAGCAGAGTGTTTACGGATACGCACGACTTTTTTGAGGCTAATTGTTCACATTGAGGACACGACTCGTCGTGCACTAAACAGGCTATACGTGCAGCTACGATGTTCCTTGATGAAAATTGTGATTTCGAAGGAGATGGTGCAGAGACCACTGGTCCACCAGCTACTTTTACTTTTGCACGCATAACAGAGTTACATAAAGTTATACGTGCTCGAGAGGGGCAGTTCTCCATGTGATCTGTTGGGAATTTATTTCACTCTCTGCTCTTGTGGTACGAAGAGAAATTTGTGTGCACCTGTAAACGTGTGTTGTTTATTATGAGGAAAATTGGCATCGCACGGAGAATCTATATTTCAGTTCGCAATGTATAGATGGAAAGGAAAATGAAGATTGGTTGAAGAAGTCGGTCCACCAGGAAATACTGCACTACTGATTAAAGATGTATGATTTTATTTATTCGAAAATTGGCGTGGGTTTCCAAGTAAATAGTGCTTTGAATGGATGATATTGACTATTGTCAATGCTTGTTTTTTTCTCCATTGTTTATTGATTTCATGGTGTGTGTGAAATGATTGAGACTTTGATTACGTCCGTGCACGACGTGTCCTAGAAAATCCTTTATCTTTGAGATTCGTGCTGGCTATTATTTTCGTCAATTTCATTTTTTTATCTGTCAATTATTTTTTAAAAGTATTAAGAGACTTTATTTCACAAGTATCGACAAGCGTACAAAATGTCATAGTATATTTCATCATCTACGTAATCCCGACGACATACATCAGCATAAATTAAAAATCCAACCTTTCACTCAATGAAAAACCTTGAATAGTAATTTTACGATCTCTAGTTTTAATTTAAGCTTCAAGTACTACTTGTAGTTTTTGGTGATACAGGAAAAATACGAAAAAAAAAAAATAATAATAATAATAAATAAATAAAACTAACGGAAAAAAATTTGCTCGAGCAATAAGCATTTCAACTTGAGCATAAAATTCAAAGTCCACTGGTCAAGAGGGTCGAAAAACGAAAAATGTAATTACGAGAACAGAAACCAAACTCACCGCAACGCGCGTTGATTCTAGTTAAAAAAAAAAAAAAGAAAAAAAATCCCGCCAGCAACAACCCATTAGTCGGTGTATCTACCGTTTTCTCGAAAAAAGAGAAGGAAAAAAATATAAAAAAATTCGGCATGCCAGTGGCGTACCAGAAAAAGAGAGGGAACGACAACACCCGTTCGCTTGCGGCGCGAAACCGTTAGTCAGATTACGCGCAGCATTGCCCCGACACTACAGGGTACACACACACACACATACACACACGTACATTGCAATGCCATGTACTCCTTAAGAGGAGATAGATAAGACCGGAAACACATTGGCGCTTGGAATCGGCTAGCTTTTGTATACGATTCTCTCCAGCGCCGCGAGTTTTGCCGTATACAATGCGTCCAGCCAAGATGAACGAGCGTACCGACAAAAGCGCGCGACGTTTGCATAGCCATGTTTTCGGTATCATGGCACGCAGCGCATGATGTATTACATGTATGTGCTGCACAGCCGCGTCCGATTCATCTCCAAACTCGATTTTTCGCCCCGAATCGGCAATCAAAAGTACAATCCACCGCTTGCACCGTAATCGTGTAAAAAAAAAAAAAAAAAAAAAAACAGTGTTTACAGAGAACATAATATATATTGTATACACCTAGCATCGGTCAAGGAAGGGGGGGGGGATCGAGTAACCACGGACAGAGGCGATCGATCCCAAGAGATCGGCTACAGAAAGAGAGGAATAGAATATCGTCGTCGTCTTCGCTCGACCGGTTCCCCGTACACCCGTGAGCCCAAGCGCGGAAATATCCCTCCATCGAACGGTAGTTTGTTCGCTGTCCAGTCGCGCGGGTTTTTCAAGAGTCCCCCCCTCTCCCTTTGCCCCTCACCGATACTCTCTTTTTTCTTCATTTATTTCGTTTTATTCGTCATTTACACTAGTTTTCAAGGCTCTGTACATTGACGTATAATCATCGAGGCAAATACACCACCCCATCTTTATACGGTTCGTTCATCGCGATTGGCACTAGTGTACGTGGTATCCCTGAACAGTTTTTCCAATAGGAATCACGACAAGGTACAGTAAACCAAAGGTAGACTGAACCAATAACGAAAGGGATAGGTCGGCCGCGATTGTATTTAAGACCCGTGCCGCGGTTGGATATGTTGTATGCTAATCGATCGTGCGCTCCCATATGGGTGGTATACATACCTGGTGTACGTACACTTGCGTGCACCGGTGTACCGCGAGGAGGAATTTGCATTTACGTAATTCCCCCTTTCTTCTCCTCGATTATATTTTGCCTCGCCAAGGAGTGCTGTGTAGAGCATTAACTTCTTTGGCGAGTGCGTGTGGGGGTAGGTATATCGTGCCTATGTCGACTTATATTTTAAAAAATGTGCATAGCTGCGCAAGAAAGGCCGATTCACGCAAGGGGGACGCGTTTCGGCCGTCCTGTCCCTGTGTCAGCTCGAAAGCCGGTCTGTCGCTTTGGTGTGCGTGTAACTGGCTCTCTTGGCTTTGACAACTGGAATCTGTGGGAAAGCTCGGCGCGTTTGCTGCGTTGAATCGAGCGTTGGCTATTGAAAAATCGCTCGAGTCCGTATTCGGTTTCGAAAGAAAGCTATCGTACGATTTTGAATGTATACCTAACTTTTTTTTTTTTTTTTTTTTTCACAAAGCAAACACAGAAGAATTTAATGTTGTTTGAATCTGAGCCTCTATCGTTCAATAGGCACTTTGACTTTGTTTCTCTCAAGACCTGTGACCTGTTCAGTTATCGTAATAAAGCAGATACGGAATCATACTTGGGTGCTCCTCAGAGCGGAATTTCGAAATTCCTTTAGAGTATACCACGCACGAGAGCTAATGAGTCTGATGATTCCATGAAACTAGTCCTCGAAAAACGAACCACTAATAATCCTCAGAGCAAACCTCTCCCGCTGCGATTATTGATCCCAGTACTATGTGGATCACCAGAAAAGTGCCATTATTGTTCCAGAAGCCGCGTTCACTGTCGACTCAAGTGACAATTACGTGCACGACGAGAGACAGCAGAGTACACGAGAGTACACTCGAATGAAATTCACACCCGCGCGAGTGAGTTCAAAGAAACACCAGGATCACTCGTGTGCTTCCTGCAGTTTGCACCTGCGCGACGTGTAATACCCACTTTCTCGAAAAACTCGGCAGAATAAGCAGCACGAAGGAGGAAGAAAAAAAAAGGGTCTCCGTCGCGTGTTCGTTCGAACAAACATCAACAATTCAAACAACGCACACAAACGTGAGGATATAGATGCATATATTCACACGGACACGGAGGGCCGACCTATTCTCTCTCCGCACCTCACCCTATTTCCACATTCCTAGCTCCCTTTCGTCTTACAAACCCAGACGGTGCGTCTGTACAATCGTCCGCTCTCGGAGGCAGGACGCAGCCCATGACTCTAGAAAAAATTTAAAAAAGAAAAAAAAAACACGTGTCCTACTCTCTTCTCTGATCCTCGTATCACGGAGTTTGGAGTAGAGCTGATCCTGCACACGCGAAAAGCCGCATCGTGAGATGTACACACACGCGCGCTCTTTCAAGGTCCGCGCTCACGCCCTCGAACGCATTTAATATTCCCCTCTGCCGATCTGTAAAATTTCGTTTCACCTTTCGCATTTTCGTTACCTCCTATACATTTTTGTTTGTCATTAGAGTTTTTACGGACCCAAGCGATGGTGTACGCGTATGGTCAAAGGTATCCTCTAGTTGGGTTCAGGTACCGATCTCCATAGGAAATCAAAGGTGTGGCTTCTCTCATTGACTCCGGCTTACTTATCTCTGGCTGACGGGGCATTGCACGAATGTTGAGAAACTTAATGCTTTGATCGAGGCCGATTTTGCACCGTCGCAGTTTCCAGGCCATTTACATCCACAGATGTACCATATGATTCTAATGTGCATTCGGAAAAACGTCATTTCAAGCAGCAAAACGACCGATTTTCATCCCTAGATATATTAGAAAGTCACATCGCGCGTATAATGACCGATTTTCTGCCGATCTCCGTATTCCATGCAATCTTTCGTCAATGGATATACGATGCAAGAGTCATTTTGGACGTGGTTAACCATATATCATGACCAAGGGGCTTAATTGTGGGCAAAATCTTGTTTAGTCGGCTTATTTTTACTAAAATGCTGTGTACGCAAAAAACCATGGGTAGAAACATACGGTCACTAGTTACATTCATCCCAGATATTGTGGATAGCTTAAATCCCTTACACGTCGAGGGTTCATTACAGAAGGATGACCTCCCTGTGGATGCAAAAAACAGTCTCACCCACACTGCTGTACGCATATGGATACCTTTCATGGGCTCTGGTAAGGGAAATACGCTTACGATGTACACCAGACAGGTATTAAAAAGACGTGTGCAAGAAATAAACGTGCGTGCGTGCATGCGTAGGTTGCGCGGATTGTATATAAGTATAGTATTCAGTTCCTCATGTGCGAGCACGAGTTCAAGGAACCCTTTTTTTCTCTCCTCATGTGTTAGCTAAGCGGTACAGAAGAGTGGCAGTGACTACTCTTTCTCTCCCCGTGCTCTGCCATTAAGTGTTTTGCGCGCGTAATGTATGAACGAGTGTGCTTACATTACACGCTTTGAGGGAAAAAAAAAAAGATTTGTACTTATGCAACTGGGTAAAGTGGAGAAGAAAAGATACATCTAGTACTGTAACATTGTTCGAGACTCACTCGTTTGATCGTCCCTGTCGTTTTGGTACAGCACCCACGTCTATGCGCTATACGCTGGTCGAGGGTCCGCGCGTCGACACATGGAAGCACTCGCTCGTACCAGCCGATCTCTCGGTCCACCTCTTCTCTCTTGCTTATATTCCTCTCTGCTCTGAAGCCGCTTATTTTTTCTTCTTCTTCTTCCTTACACCCTTTTCTCGAAACAATAACTTTCTCTCCTTCTTTTTTTTTTTTTTTTTTTTTTCTACCTGCCGAACGATCCACTTGTTGCGTGTCTACTGCTTCTACAACAACCACCACAAAATATTCTTCTTCTCCACGCTGTCTTTTTACTATCGAGTATCCGGCTTAAACTGCGGAGTTGAGATGAATTTCTTTTCTTTCTCTTTTTTTTTCTTTCAAAAACACGAAAAACAAAATCGTCAACGAGCGAGCGGATCATACATCGGACAATAAAAAATAAAAACAAAAAAAAAGGCTATACTTTTACAACTGTTATCACGATGATTTTCTTTTTTTTTTTTTTTTGTGTGTGCTTAGCACAAAAATCTGCCGGATGGGTCACGGAGCACCTTCCCTCCGGCCCGCCGCGTTATGACTGAAGATCGGGACTATCGGGAGGCCTACTCTGGCGGCTCCTTGGGGCCCAGACTCGCGCTGCAGAAGGAGAGGGCCTTGCCAACGGGGGAGCCACACTCGCGGCCCAAGGAGGAGGAGGACGAGAGCTCCTTTACAACTCCCTAGTCTCCTCTCTCTCTCTCTCTCTCTCTCTCTCTCTCTCTCTCGCCTGCTGCAGTTCCTTTCTCCCTTTCTCTCGGTCTGCGGCTTATACCTGTTGGCTATACCTCCTCCTTCTCCTTTGAGCTCCTGCGTCTGTGTGGGTATAATATACTCCTGGATATGTGTGTTAAGTACGTAGCTGCTTTTATTAATGCCTCGCATCCATACCGGGCTTGGCTCTAACTTTTTCGAGATCGACGCCCATGAACTCGCTTCTCTTATTTTATTTTATTTCATTTTATTTATTTATTTTTTTTTTTTTTATAAACCTGTAGTTTTGTAGGGCTGAATTAATGGCAAGCAGTACGCGTGTTTATTACTTTGAGTAAAGAATAATGTTGCTCCTCAGAAGAAAAAAAAGGTACAAATCGCTAAATTCCACCATTCAGTCAACGTTGTCCAGGTAGCTCGCAGATGGAAAAAACAAAAAATACTCGCAGCCACCCTAAATTATTTTAATGCTCGCGTCTACCGTCTCAAACCGGTATATGACGAGCTTTTCAAGAAAAGATCGGTCCTTCAAACTATTTTCATGATGCATCAGGTCCCTCGAGTCGTCTCATCATGGGCTACTACAATCTTCCAAAGTGATACCCGCTCCCAACACGTGTACATCATAGAAGAGCTTCCCGTCAAATACCGATCCCGCACCTGTGACCCAAAGTTACATATAGGTACAGAGGAGGGATTACGGGGGCGCCAAGTGGAAACGGGCGCGCTTCGTGCACGGTATACCTACTCTCGATCGTCGTTTGCTCCTTACTTATACCTGTATACCTGCGTATATATACACTTGGATGCCTGGTGCAGTTTACATTGTGCCAGTGAACGGTGGCCGGCCGCGCGCACACAATACATAGTCTTCTCTACCTGGTTGGGAGGCTTTTCTCTCTCTCTTTCGCTCCACTGAATGGCAGAGAGTAGGACAGCTAGTATACCTTTGTCTGTCTTCTCTTCTACGACATGTATACGAGGAAGTCCAAAAAAAAAGATATCTTTTCGCTTTTTGGCACTTTTTTTTTTTTTTTTCAGTCACTCCACACAGGTGTTTGGAGCAAAGTTGTGATGAAAATAGTCAATAAAGTGGATAAAATTTACTTTTAATTTCATTGTGTTGAAAAATCAAGAAAAACAGTCTGTAGCACTAGATTAGGATTAGTCTTGCCTGCTGAAAGTATTCCTCTCGATCTGTAGAATTCCTGAACCAGAAAAATTTCATCTTAAAGGACGCATTTTAAGACAATACTGTTTATAATTATTTGAGTATAACAATTAAATTGGCATTTTTCTCTGGAATTCATCATGTATGTACACAATCGGTTGTCTCTGAAAATGAGCAATACAGAGACTCTCATTGCAGGTACACCTGTCTCGGGAGGAGGAGGAGGTAAAGAGATAGGTATAGGCCCATTGACACAGTAGGCCATGGGGTTGCGAGCCGGGGATTATATACGTACTTACGCGTGCCTTTTCTTTAGAGTCTTGTTGCACAGAGGCCGTCCGTAGGTATAATACGAGCAAGAAATAGAGGAATTGACGTCCAACGTTTGCTGTATATCTGTGCGCGGATCCCCCCCCCCTATCTCTTTAACTGTGCAATAATGCATCCGGACGCCTTTTTCGCTCCTCCGGCCGCTGCACGCGCTTCCGTGTTTATGTTTCTACTTTTTATTCATCGTTTTCTCTATTTCACTTCACGTTCATGATGACCGTGCACTTTCAGATAAGTACGCTCAATTGATGGGATATCAAACCATCGAGGGATTTTTTAATGCAGAAGCGTAGAGATGAGTTGTGTGTACCGATTATCAGGTTTAGTTATTTTGGTTGCTCAAGACAAGGTGAGAATGGCAGTGATGAAATTGGACAAAGAGTTACATTTTTATTGTTTTTATCGTTGAAATGATGGATAAGGACTTAGGATTTTACGATTGAATCGATTAAATTTGGTTTCATTGATTTTAACTCTGGTGTGGTGGTAAAAGATAGGACCGTCACTCAGTCCAGTGCAAAAATTGAGTGTGGGATTCTACACCTACCCTTCATTTGGTTATATAATAATAGTGCATACTACTCCAAAAACAGATTCACTCTACCGTATTGAAACAAACATTAGATGGAAATGGCCATTTAAATATTATTTATATGAAATTTTTTTTCCACACTTTATATCGTTTTATATCTATGTTTTTTTGCTCATTTAGAAGATGCGACAACTGTTTATAAATATTTTCAGAACTCGTCATTTGATGATATAAGTCATGTACTTATGTAATCATATCAACGTATGCTACATGTACATGTAAATATGCGCTGACACACTCATTCTAACAAACAGGAGTTTATTTAGACAAGAATTAATTGATAAATTACTTAAAACCAAAAAAAATTTTGACTGGTCTGCTTGAAAACAAAAACGTTTCCTCGTCTCTGTAAGAAAAAACATTTTTGTAGGAATCAAAATTTTTTATTATTATTATTATTTTTTTTATCATTTACATGCCTTTACGGCATACATTCTTTACTGACCAGATTGTCCTTAAAAAACGTAAGAATACCTTTCTCCGTGATTCTCATAAGATTACAATCAACAAATTATTATTTATAAGTATTTTACAATGGCAAAATTTATAAAAGAAAATCAAACACAATTAAGTCTATTAATGATTTCAAATGTTTTTTGAGTTCGTGCACAATAGGATTTTGGATTGTAATTTTTAAAAATATTTAGCAGTTCTTTTAATTTTTCTAAGCATGAATGTATTTTAAATGAAAATTTCCTTAAATCTTGTTTAATAATTTGACTTTGTTTTAAGTTTAAAACATGTTTCTGATAACTGTTACGTAATTTATGTTAGTTTACATAAAAATCAAGTTTCCACAATTTTTTTTTTTTCGAATTATATCCGACGAATACATGTAAATTATTGAATTAATTAATCTCGATGTAATAGCCCTTTTAATAAATGTTTATTTCACGATTCTAGATTCCAAGATTTAATTTTTTAATCAGAAGAATGAATTTTTTCCATAATTCTGGTATACATGAAAAATTATTCTAAAAATATATTTTCCGCGTTATGACTGAAGATCTGGACTATCGGGAGGCCTACTCTGGCGGCTCCTTGGGGCCCAGACTCGCGCTGCAGAAGGAGAGGGCCTTGCCAACGGGGGAGCCACACTCGCGGCCCAAGGAGGAGGAGGACGAGAGCTCCTTTACAACTCCCTAGTCTCCTCTCTCTCTCTCTCTCTCTCTCTCTCTCTCTCTCTCTCTCTCTCTCTCTCTCTCTCTCTCTCTCTCTCTCTCTCTCTCTCTCTCTCTCTCTCTCTCTCTCTCTCTCTCTCTCTCTCTCTCTCTCTCTCTCTCTCTCTCTCTCTCTCTCTCTCTCTCTCTCTCTCTCTCTCTCTCTCTCTCNAAAAACTTTTAATAAATTTTTAAACTTAAAATTTTAAATCAACTTTAAAAATTCCTTTGGATCAAGACGTATTCGAGCAACTTACTGAAACAATGTAACCTTATTTATTAATTGTATATGTGTTTTACAAAGTGACGTAGTAGCCCGCAGAACTCGTACTAATTTCTTCTTCAAGATCATTATAGAAACTATTATATATCAAAGAGGGCAATGTTTTGTGTACGGAAAAAATTGTAGGCAATTAACTCGTGCATTACCGTTAAAAGTACTAATACTATTACCATGCCTGTATAAGCTTATTTTTGTTTTGCGTATAGTTACATGAACATAAATTACATATACCTCACAGCACATGTGCTAGTACGATAAAGTGCTGTGGCTGGACTCGAGATTTATTGCAGCGAATCCTTTTCTCCCTGCAGAGAGGGATCCTTCACGTCCTTTAAGTGTGATAAATTCCGGTGAAATAACCCCCACATTGACAAAACAAGCAAAGTTATAGATATTGCGCGGAACAATATTAGTAATCATAACAACAATTATTATTATAATCATCATAATTATTATTACCATATTCCTTTTTTTACTATTATTTCTATCACAGTTTATATTTGTAAGAAAATCTTAGTTTTATAATATTGTTATTACTGGTATTATTATTATTATCATTACTATCATAATAATAATTATTATTATTATAACTATTAAAACTGTTATTATAATAGCAATTATAATTATTGTAGTCATTGCTGCAAAAGCAGACAATTTCTCTGTTATATATCTCTTTCCACATTCAATAAATTAAATGACGAGAATAACTTCGCCTTTATTTCGAAACCCGAGACTTTTTGTACGTCTGGACTGGCGAGTTTTACGTTAATGGAATCCTATAGGCACGTTGTGTACATGCACTTAGATTCTTATTCGATTTTTGTTTAAAATGAAATTAATTTAGTAAAACTGGTCGAAGAGAAAACTTTGCCTGCGCAGAAAGTGTGCTTAAGCAGCAAGTAGTGATCAATAACAAGTAAATTAAACTTTTTATTTTTCTCTATTAAATAGTTTATATGTTTTGCAGCCACAGATTTTCTTTTTATTTTGTTGGAACTATTAGTAATTGAAAATTTGGTTATTTAATATTAACAGTTTTTTATTTAAATTTCTTAAGACAAACATATTTTGTTTCTATTTACATTAAGATATAAACATGATGAACAAGCGGTAAAGTTAATATATATAAATATCATTTTTTCAACAACAACATATAAATTGTTTTTGTAATTTTGCAATAAAGTAAGTTTTTTTGGAACTTTTTATCGGTTCATACGTATTAAGAACTTTAAAAAAACCCTTTTTTTCGGCCTTGTTACTCAAACATTATTGAACTTATGAACACTATTATTGTGATGGTTCTTCTTTAATGCTCTTTAAAACACGTGAATAAAAAAGATTTGTATCTTTGGCATGTACCTACAAATAAGTTTTCAACTTACAGAAACTTCTTAATGGACATTTTGAGTAGAATGAACTCGACGACGTATCTACACAAGCAAGGATGAGTTTCCGTTATCACAAGCCATTGCTGTGTAGCTGCTACATCGATTCGCGTGTGTCTCGGCCATGTACGTGTACATTATGTGCGTTAAAGGCTCTTGAAGTGCTCGCAAACTGGAAAACCTGATTGCGAGGCGCTGCCACCGGAACATTTATGTGTGTGTTTAATGATTTTTTACGCACGATACGCTTTCACGATGACCGCTCAAGTGCATTGAAGAGATTTTTGCTGATAAGAGCGCCAAGAGTGTGCTAATGAATAAATAGTTTTGTTGAGCGATTGAGTCAAAACTTTTGGTTTTTATGCTTTTTAGTAGCCATAAATCCATCATTTAAGAAAAAACAGATCAAATTTTTAAGTCTGGATATTTATTTGTTTGTTTAATGCAGAGAAAGATGTATTTTTAATTGTATTTGAAAATCCAAATACATCTAACAAAAGAGACTAATACGCGTTTATTTTGCAAGGCTATAAATATCATTATTTCGTCCTCAAAGTATTGTGTAACCATTTCCTGTCTTTAAATTCTGTAAGTGCAATAAATTGTGCACGCAAATAAAGAAAAATGCAACTTCTCTGGGAGAAACTTTTTAAAAACATTAAACGTTGATTCGATTACAATTGCTTATCTTTTTGGATGAGTAGTTTGCAAATTGACATGAAAATCCAACATGCAGTAATCGCTTCTGGCAAACTCACTTTGAGCAAGGAAAAATCGTGACATCAAGTAGTGTTTGCACACCGATAAAGACACGAATTCCATGAATTGTTTTTTTGAGTATCATAAAATTTTTGTCAAACAACTAATTGACTTTAACAAAACATGGATTGACACGTATGTCTAAAGCCTTTTTATTCGTAACATAGTTGGTTCAGAAATTATTAAATGCTTTTGACAATACAATTTTCAGAAATGAAAAAAAAAAAATGGTCTGAAGGTTAAATATGGATTTGTTCTAAAAACAGTACTGAAAAACAAATGTGTTTAACAAAAGTATGTAGTTATTATACTCTGAGATTTTTTTGTGCAATAATATAATATATTATACCTCGAAAATTTTTTTATTCGATAATACATGAAAAACAAGATATTCCATGTAAAATTCAATGTAAATTATTAGTCTGACACGTCACGTTGGTGCATGCAAATGGTTTGGGTTTTATACGCGAATCATCGATGAGTCTTTCGAGTGATTGCAATGTACATACAAGAGATCCGGCAAAAGTTTATAATTCACGTAATCCCTCAATGACAGTTGAAACATATTCACCGGAGCCATCGCAATAAAAGCAACTTGAATAACACGATAAGATACACAACTTTATCGCCAACATTCGCTCATTTATATAAATATGTACCCAAACAAGCAACGAATCTGATCAACAACCATATCGCCATCATGAGTACATCCCCGGTTTTCGTGTAGTGCGTTCTAAGAATAAGAAAAGTGATCCCGACAGTGGCCGTTTCATCAAACCTACTTGCTAAAACACGTTGATCATGAATTGGAGTAGAAAATTAGTTATTTCGTTTGCTCTCCTGTCACTGAGCGTGGTGTCGTTGAGTAGCGGCTACCGAATATTTGCCATGATTCCGTTCAAGGGCCGAAGCCACTTCAAAGTGCTGGAGCAGGTAGTCATGGCGCTCACCGAAAAGGGCCACCAGGTGGACGTTATCAGTGGCTATCCACGTACAGAGCCCTTTCCGAATTACACGGACGTCGTCAAGCTTCAATCCACCCAAGTCAAGGTGTCCGTTGATTACAGCGAGCTTCATTCGCGCAATGGAATAAAAGAAGCCGTGCACAGCACTTGCTTGGAACTGTGTGACCTGTTGGGCCATCCGGAAATAGCGAGGATTGTGAAAAATCCGCCGAAAGATCCGCCGTACGATCTCGTTTTGACTCACGTAAGAAGCACTTGCGTTGTTCATTAGTGCGTATAAGCGATAGAAAACTTTTTCGGGATGAACTTTTTTTTTCGAGGGTTATTTGTGTACTATCCGTAAAATGTGCGTGATGAGTCAGCTCTTATGATCTCGTTGACTGATCGGATGATTCAATGCCTATAGTTTTTTCTTTGTGATTTACATGACCGCTGGAGGAAGAAATTTTATTTATCACTTATGCCAAGTTTTTCATTTTGGTTCTTTAATTTTCGAGAATCGATTTTACCTTTTTGTATTAAGTATCTAAAAATTGTTACTTCATTCTTCCAACAGAAGTACTTTTTTGTTAAGGAAGATAATAGTTATGGAAAACACTAAGAGTATACAGGAATCAATTTCTTCATTAAACTTGCATTAACCTGCGTATAATGTACTTGTATACACGCAAGGGGCATTCAGATAGCATCAATTTATCTATATGAACAAAACATATAGTTTTTTCAATTTCTTTTTTTAACATAAAATTACCTTTAAGTCTAATTTATCAAAAACAATAGGTTTTGTTATTCTAGGATCTTATATTTGTTACTATATAAATTATTATTTAAACACATAATGATTCATATCGGTTAATCAAAGATACTACGGTAAGATTGTACTCCTGACTAAATTATAGCTTTTACAATAATTATATAATTTTATAAACAAGAAACAATAACATTTATGTCATCTTGGTTTTACTCAACCGCTCTTTTATCATGTGATGCATAAATAATTGTCAATTGACATTTATCAGGACAACGAAACCAATGACTTATGTAAGACAATCGAATTCATAAAGTGATTTATATCTTTTAATTAAACTCGATCCAACCATACAAAAAAAACTACAGTTGTTTATAAACGATTATTAAGTTTGATCCAATTAGAAATCTAATTTTGGTCCAAAATAATTCTCTACCCGATAAAAAGATGTATGGTTGGTAAACCAACTTTGATTTACCATATTCTTGTTTGTTCCAGTTCTTCGCCGGTTATCAATGTTACACAGGCGTAGCTCACTTATGGAACGTCCCTTTGGTCGGAGTAGTGACAACCGCCATGTATCCCTACAACCACCGGATGATCGGTAGTCCCCTGAACTTGGCGATCGCTTCGAAGAACCTCCGCAGCCACAACGACAAAATGTCGTTCTGGGAAAGACTCTACAACGTCCTGATGACCCACTGGGAGATATACACCTACGACATGAGAGCCTACAAGCAGGACGCCCTGATAAAGAAGTACCTCGGCCCTGACATGCCATCGTACACCGAGCTCGAGAAAAGCGTCTCCCTGATGTTGACCAACTCGCACTTCAGTTTCCACGGAGTGCAGCCGAATAATCCGGCCCACATCGAAATCGCCGGGATACACATCCAGGACGACAACACGACCACAATGTCCGAGGTAAAATCACACAGCTTAGATGATTGTTTTCGTTGCTGACGAAGAAAACCGAAATTGTCTGATTTAGGATCTGAAGAAAATATTGGACGACAGCAAGGATGGCTTCATCTACTTCTCGTTCGGCTCGCTCATGAGATTGGAATCTTTCCCCGAGGAAGTGTTTGGCAAATTTTACAGCGTTTTTCGGAGACTGGCACCACTACGTGTCCTCGTGAAATCGGTGGATCCGAAGGCTCTGCCGAAAGGCAAGCCGAACAACGTGTTCACGTTTCCCTGGTTTCCACAGGAGGAAGTCCTGAGTGAGTATTTTATTTTCCGAGTTACCCCAAGAACCGACGCGGGATGATGGTGTTTTATTTTTTCACGACGATCAACTCGTTCGTTCAGAGCATCCCAACATCAGAGGCTTCATCACTCACGGCGGAGGCCTGGGCACGCAAGAGACCGTCTATTACGGCGTGCCCGTTATCTGCGTGCCGCTGTTCGCTGATCAGCATATTAATTGCGACATAGCGACGAATAAAAAGTTTGGCATCAAGTTGGACGTCGTGGCTGCACAGCAAGCCGATTTCGATCGCGCCTTCAACGAGATACTGAACAATCCGACGTATCGGTGAGTTGGGGTTTGGTTTTTTCAAATTATTTATTATTTTTATTTTTTTTTCGTGGAAATTAAATTATATAGTGACGATGTTAACTTACTTTTACTTTGTTGTTCAAACGTGGTGCGAGTTTCCTTGTTTATGTATAAATTAATTATGAACCAAACGAATGTATACGTCGATGGAAGTGTCTTGATGAGTCATCGTGTTGTTTCCGAAGAGAATGGTTTTTCCGATGGTTGACCCGACGTTGTTATTATTTTTGGAAGAGTCGGTACGACGTAGAGTAATTTCAATTGATTACCTTATCGCTCGGCAAAAAAAAAAACGATAGCATAATCGTGACTTTTTCCATCGAAGATACTCTTAAAGTAATCCATTACGAGTCTAAATCCCGTACACCGAGAGCAAAAAAGAAATTATGAAAATAAGCGTGGCACAATGGTTAACTGGTATTGTTATTATTTACTATTCGTACAATACTGTTACAAACAGTTAGCACAATAGAAATTACCTGTCCGGCATGGTAAAAATTAGACTGACAGGAGATAAGTGGTGGAAAATACCAGTTTGGCAATTGTTTTTTTTTTTCTCTCTCACAGTCGTTGTATGCTATAAAGGCACAACACACGTTTTTGTAATCGCATTGTTTTTCTCTAATCCCAGGGAATCAGCTACCAAATTGTCGACCGTGTTCCGCGATCGGCCCCTCAAGCCGAGAGACGAGGCGGTCTTCTGGATCGAGTACGTGATCCGGCACGGTAAGAACGTGCTCAGATCGCGGGCCGTCGACCTGAAGTGGTGGCAGGCCGAGTTGCTCGACGTTTACGCCTTTATTGCCGCCAGTGTCGCTGTCCTACTGGGTTGCTTGGTTTTCTTCGCCCAACTACTGATCGGATCGTTTATTCGGAAAATGAGAAAGTTCAGTTTGTCGGTGAACTCGCGCCGCAGCAAGAAGGTGAATTAATAAACGCAGGGACCTGAATTCGTTGCACCGATGATCAACTGGGCACACTCCACATGGATCATTCGGATAATCTAGGTGCCTGCGATGGTAGATTTGATTGACGATAATGCGACTTGCGCTTATCGAGATATCCAAAAGATAACAGAGGCATCGGGTCAATTGCACTGTGAATCCAAGCGTCGGGAACCTGAATACACAAGCCACACTAGGTGATTGAGCCACTCAAAACACTTACTTAGTTTGAGATACGATTTGAGAGTGGCTCATATCCGAATTTAAAAATAAATAAATAAATGATCGATCAGTTATAATAGAAAAACAATTCTTAACATTAAATACACTTTCTTTCGAAATTTTCAGTAGTTTTATTCTTGAATTAATTCAGTTTTTTAGCATTGACGGGCAGTTTTATTTATTTATGAACGAAAGCCCTTCAGAGAAAACGAGACACCAGTGATACGAATCTTAAAATTTTTGGTGCTACATTAAGTTCGTCATCGTTCCAGATATGAGAAAAAGTTGTTAAGAAATAAATTCTCTCTGGAGAGTACGGTGTATACCTTGGAATAGAGAACTACTTACTTCGTCGTAAGCCCAGACAAGCGGTGTAATGGTGCAAGTCACAAGCTTAACCATACAAGTGGTTGGAATAATTGATAGTCATCGTAGCTTAAAATTTAATCTCCGATCATTGATTACCCTTATACTTGAAAATTTCAAGTGCAATTGTACAAGTAAAAAATATATTTGAAGCATGTAAAATATTATAAAAGACATTTTTTTACCGCTATAATTGGCATAAAATAGAAATAACAAAGAGACCACAGTATATTTTTCATGCGTCATTTTCAGCGTTCTATGCCCAATGGAAAACAAAAAAATTAACAATAGAAAAGCCAACAGTACAGAGTCTACGAGTGCATGAACCATCTCCAAAGTAAACCAACGGGCATGTTTCAAACCTGTGAAAGAAATGAAACATTTAAAGTCAAATGTAAGAATAATAATGGCAGTAATGAAAAAAAAANCCCTTATAGGCAGACCTACACATATATTATACCTGCACAAGATACCCTTTTCGCGCTTTTTCCACAAAAAAAACAACAACAACAACAAAAACCTATTCAGAGAAGAGAAAAGTTTTTGACTTTCAGAGCCCCACGAGCCAATGATTTGCAGCCATCAATATATATTTTACTCAAACTCTAAAAGTTGCAATGTTGGTGTCCACTGGTATACATGTATCGACCGCGAAAGGCTCGACGTATACATACACATTTCCAAGAAAAGCGAATGCATCATCGAGCAATCGAACTGTGAGGCCGATCTCTCCAGACCCCGATTTTTTCTTCCCCACACCCGTGCGCACTAAAGCTATACACCCAAGCGTATACATAGCGCCAAAAGAGGCGATCCCGCGAAAATTTTTCGAGCCCCCCAGTCCACGACAATGCGCTTTAGAAAACACTCGAGCGCAAAAAGAAAAACAGAGCAAAGATAGGCGAGCGTGAAACCCGTCGAGCGTGTAACGCATACAATGCAGGCAGCGCGGTGGTCGGAAAAGTGCGAGTTTTCGCCATTTTCGGAGAGCAGTAGGACGCGGTGATGAAGGGGCACGCGTTCGTTTGCGTGTGGAGCAACGCTCGCGGCGACCCACGGAGCGAATTTCATTTCTCTCGTACCAAAGGCATACAAATATTTCGTTGGGTCAAAGCTGCAACCGATAATACACCAAGAGCCACTGGCATTATATATGTGCTCATATACAAGTTTCTGCGTGTGCGTGTGATGCAAGTCACCGTCCCACCGTGTACCATATAATACCTCCTCTCCGCGGCGGCGCGCGTTTTTAAATTGTACGATACTTTCGCGCAGCAGAGATTGACGTAACTATGATGATTATAATCATCACAACAATAGTATAGCGACGACCGCGAGAATGTCTCTGGAGAGAGACAGGCCCAACTCTCGGAGATGCCTTCCACTCCGTCGAGTGGGTTAATCGATGCGAGCGCGTGCCTACTACCTTAACATTCATATATAATTATATTGTATACATTTTGATCTGTTCTCAAGGATATCTATTTTCGACGGGAGAGGAAATAATGTTTTTTGGCGTTCGTTGTGAAAGGACATGCATTTTTTTCTGTCGTCGCTGTAGTAATATTTTCATGCCCGTTTGTATCGGTGGAAGTCGCTCGTGTATACACAAGATTTTTTTTTTTCAACCGAACGATCCTCGACGAATGAATCATTTCAGTGGTTTAGAAACCGATTTGTCGGGCTCGCCTGTAAAAGGGAAGCCTCGAGAAAACACCACACTCGAGCGTGCACGCGTACCGTACGTGTAAAAAACGGTCTGGCTCGTGCAACAACAACGACGCTCCTTACGGGGCGCCAAATGAAAATCCAGGAGAAAGTTGTAGAAAATTATAAACGCGCAGTGGGAGGGATCCGTCAAAAGCGTTCATCTGGACGGGGATCGCCTTAAAAGCCGATGGAAAATCATTTGCCCGTCGTTCGGATACGGTGTGCTCTCTTCGAGCGAGAGATCTCATCACGAAACGCTTTGCCGATTCCAACCGATTTCTAAGACGTAACATACATACCCGTGAATAAAAAAACAGTCAACGTGACTGAGAGAGAAAAATATGACGCGTAAGCAGAGGACGCGCCGGCCTGCATACCGATCGCCCGGAATCTACCAGCCACATCGCCCGAAAATTTCATCAGGGCGTCGACCCGCGAGCCTAACCACCGTGGAACCGTTCTCTCGAACCGATTTCTGCGTATATGTGATATACCTGTCGCATGACGGTCTCCTTTGCTCTTTCACTCTCAGATGTGTATATACACGTATTACGCCCGTGACGATTTCTTCCTGTTATTGCCTTTTTTTTCGGTCTTCACAACAACGTACATTCGTCGAGCCGTAATTGGCCTACAGAGGACCTCGCGAATCAAAGTCCCGCGCGTGCTTCGTTTGCTTGAGAAACCGGATGAATCATTACACCTCACGCACCGGGCGCTTTTGTTTTATATTTGTTTTCCGACGGTTCCACAATAACGACATCGGACTTTTTCTTCAACGAGTACAATATGATGATGACTAAGTCCTCGGCACTTCTCGTATTCGCCAACGGTGTACGGGACTCGTTACTGCGCCTCGCGGATTAAGGTCGACATTTTGACTCTCCACTCTTTTTTTTGCCTGTCACGAAATAAAGCCAATAAGCGTAAAGGTACAAACGTCGCCGATACTTCGTGCCCGAAGTTAATTGAAACTCACTTCGAGTTTATTAAAATCTTATTGACCGAATCACCACATTTTTCCCCGATCGGTAGGACTTGCGGATTATATACCCTGTGACCGAGTTTTCTCGTACTTTGTTCCACATTATACTCCACGCAGTGTATTATTAGGCAAACAACGTGTACATTAAAACGCCGACGAGTTTTACTTACGCTTGGAAAATGTACCGTTGATCCAAAACAAAAACCTATATATACACACACCCACTGATGATTACTGGAATTATTCCTTCAGCTCGAGCACGCGACCGTCCGGGGTTATTGGTCTGGAATGGATATTGACTTCTAAGACACGAGTTTCGATGTGCAATAATTGCAATGACGCGGACTTTTACGATAACACTCGCCTCTCGACACGTTCGGTCGCTACCAGCTACATTGTGTGCAATAAAGGTTATATTATATACTTACGCGAGAAAATCAATTATTCAAATAATTAAATGACCAGGTTTTTTATCGATATCGATGTTTACTAGACCGATCCCCACCCAAGAAGCGAAAGAAAAATATACATCCAGGGCCACACCACCTCATGAAAACGCGCGTCCACATCCGGAGGTCGACCGATTGAAATTCCGGTGGGATAGCGAGCAGTTGAAAATGGCAACCAATAACACCAGGACGCACGTACATGATATAAGTATGCGCGATGGAACCCTCCATCAGCTGCGCCGATCGGCAAGAGAGAGAGAGGAGGGAACAGGAAGCTCCTGGGATCGGCCGTAACGGTATATACATAAACCGCGTCTTCGCTATCCATATTCCCCCCGATGCTTTCTGTAGTCGAGGACTTGTCAATCGGCAAATTGGAGGATAGAACGTACGCGTATCAGCTGTACAGGCTGCTCTTGTAGCTCAAGGCAGGAAGCAAACGGAGCTTGTGGTTTACGCTTGCGTTCGGTGTTGTTTGAACTTGTGATGATCGGTATGATGTCGATCGACGAGTTAATGGACTCACGGGTTTGCGTTACGACATATACCTACTTGGTGACGAAAGCGTTATTTCGATAGTGGGGTGAAATCAAAGGTGGGTATTGTTGAAACGCGACGGGCTAGGGTGACGGAGAGTCGGAAAAATGGAAATGTAGGCAACACGACGGAGTAGGGGGATAGGTATCACGTTTTTACAACTTGTGACAGAGGCAAGGGTAATCAGCGTGGCGAGTGGGTTACGGGTTGGCTCTTTTGACAAACGAGGTCTCTCTCGGCTAGCGGAAAAAGTAGGCGAGTTACAACCACTTACGTATACCAGGTAGCGGTATAATTTTCGGCTTGTCATCACGACAATGTGACGTAATCGGCAAAGCGTTTTGAACAGCAGCATCCATATTTATGTAGTTGCTCGTTAGCTAACGTTGAGGGTGGGGTATCCATACAAGGTCAATGGGATACGAAAAAAGTATGTTGTGATTTCTTGGTTAAAAATGTTCAGTTTGTTTCCTTTAAACTACGATGGTTATCCATATGCAGAAGTGTCTGTGTGTGGCTGGTTTAAAGAAAATAAAAGACAAAAATGTCAAAACAGCTAGTTTTACCGGAGTACTCACGTGTAACCACACTAGTTAAATGCAAAATATCACGAAGCGCGGGTTTGTTGGCTCCTTAGAAGAAAAAATGAATAAAGAAACCAAAGCCCCCCAGAGCGGTGAGAAAAACGAAGATGCGAATTTCAAGGACAGTTACGATGCCTTGATATTTCGTTTTTCTCATACAGAAGCGCGATTGCATCCATGCACATGTATATACATAAGTACACACGGATACGCTGCGCGAGCAATATGCAACGGAACTTCACACATTCCTGAGCCAAGTGCATCAGGTGCCCCCCCTTGCTTTCACCTCATCTGCGTCGTTCGCTCTGTTTCTCCGCGCGACGGTGCTCTTGGGAGCAGCATCCGCCTCCCGGTTTGACGAGTTTCGGATAGGCCACGTTTTCCATTTCCCTTGCCGTAATTTTTTTTTTTTTTTTTTTTGAATTCCCGTCAAATAAAGTATGCCTCGATTTTTCACTCGATCGAACGGGTGCTGCTTTCCAGTTTGGTGGATTGTATATACGCGAGTTCGTTTTAGTTTTTGCACCTTCTACAAAAATAATCAAAGGTGATCCTAGGAGGGCCCTTTGAGCTCTACGCGAGATCAAGGAACACTAATAAAAATCGACAAACCGCAACTCGCCTCCTTGTAAATACATGCACCGTCCGTTCTAGCACATATTTATTACCAGCAGCTTGGAAAATCATGCGCACGCACGTGCATGTATATAGGATCGGTCAGTGTATACAAAAAACACGCCACCTCGCTCGATAAACGCACGCTCCTGCTAACTGTTTAAGCTGCCAAAGGATAACAGCTCTCCCCTTCGTTAGCCTTTCCTTCGGCTCGTTTTTCCTCATCCCTCCCCGTCCAACTCATACGTTCGCGGATGTTTAGTATTATATGCATGCATTGCCAAAGAGAGGAGCGAGCAGCCACATGCCTGGCGTTCCTGACGTGCCATCGCCACTACCGATTTTCCGTTCGCCCATCATACGCGCTTATGTATAATAATTGCATCGTCTTTTTTGCGGGGTACCCTCGTGTGCGTGTATTCGTGAAGAGCCGTTCGTATCGGCGATCGGCCAACCTGTTCGGCATGGGGGAAGTGGACGAGGTGGACGAGAGACTTACGGTACTTTGCGGGCGATGAGGAACAAAATTACGCTCGTATGTATAGTATGTCCGAGTGCATGTGGCACACGATATCGGCACTGTCCGCGGAAGATTGCGTAAGATCACAGGGCGTGCACTTCGCGACACTATTGTCGGCAGAGTGTTTCCAATCACCGACATTCAGGTTTCCTCTTTTTTTTTTTTTTTTTTTTTTTTGTTTGAGCAATTTTCCGTGGGTACGGATTCTCATCAATGAACAAAGCCGTACAACGTATACAATTGAATTTTTTTCGGCCGATTTTGGTTAACGATATTCCGTTACGGTGGGGATACAAAGATAATGAAATTCACGATCCACGTGAAAAAGAAAAATCGGTACTTTTTAATGCGAAAAGACTATCCATCAGTAAATCATAATTTCAAAAACAAGCATCATAAGCGTAACAAGTTCACGATCGATTGGTCACATTAAGATTCACACGAGATGAAAAATGAAACAAAAGCTCGGAGCCATCGGGCACGAGTTTGCATACACAAACACACAAGCAGAGCTCGTCATCAAAAATAATATTCATTTCCCAGCATCCCACCAACGATGAAAAATACTGTTCAGCAGCACACGTAGGAGTCAGCAACGCCTTGAGCAACTCACTCCATCATCTCACCTCACCAGTGACAATCAGTCACGGAGGTGTTGCCGCAAGCTTCTGGTGCCGCAAGCACTGCCTGTACAGTACAGACTTTTCAAGGTTTTCACGCGAGCATTGCAAATTTACCATAAACGAGGGAGGGACTTTTCGCAACAAACGGGAGGGTAGGCAACGCTTCGAGAGATGGTGTATACGTGCATCTCCACGTCGCAGTTAGAGGTTGGCTGACTCATTCGGTGGATCTTTCGCAAGCCTTTTTTTTTCTAGGACGCTCGTGTCGTTTTGTTGTGATTTACCCTCGATCCTGGGGTTCCGCAAGGGCTCGAGAGCGGGGGAGGGACTGCGAGTCGGCGCACTAAAGTGTTGCGACTACTTGCGTGTACTTACGCCATATTTGTATAGGATAGATGTGGATGTCAAGATGTGCCATGTGTTTAAAATCTTTGGTTTTTCATTGGTATCAGTCAAAATGAGTATCTAAATGGCGAAAAAATTAATATATAATATTGTGACTGAGATATAGAGATAAAAATGTAGGACTAGTAGAGACTGAGACAGATAAAATCCGAGCTTTTTTTTACTTGTACAGCTCTGAATCATGCGTAGATTATCATTCGTCGTGTTTTATTTAATTTACCGGCTGTTACTGATGTAATAACTACAAGAAAATAATCATTATAACATCACTGATGATTTTCATGCACTGACGATAATCCAAACAAATCATCTTTAAAATGGGATGTATTTGTTATTTTAAATGCTAAAGTACTAAATTTTCTAAAAAAAAAACATTTCTATATTATTTGTCTCAATTCTCAAGAAGAACATTATGATGAGTATTCAAATGATCTCTCTTAGCGCTCGAGTGTCTGTGAAACAATTAGAAAGTATGCGATGGAGTACCATTTAGACGAGGCAAATAGTGTAGGTGAAAGTGTCGGGTATCTCGAATTAACGATGCAACACTTACTCGTTGATGTAACATTTAAATCGAGAGCTGTGATATCGAGCATTGAAAATTTTTCCTTAAAAAAAAAAAAAAAAAAAAAAAAAATGACCCATTTCGGTGCAACCGTTCTTCGAAAGACACCCGAGATGTTATCTCAAAACAAATCATTAAACTCAACATGTACCACTGATTACAAATCACTCACGAGGTACATGGCTATTCTTTTAGCCGATTATCTAGGGTTCCAAAAAGAAAAAAACTTGGAAAGCCTACTGTGAAAGCTCTGGAGTGAGGTATCGGTATTTCAAAGGAGAAGCGGAAGAAAAAAGTCAAACTCGAGAGATTTCGACCCGGGAAGCAGGTACATCGATTTCTCATGGGCCAAAATATTACTCATGGCCTGCGTCATGAAACGGCCCCCAGCGCAAAAAGAAAAAGGTAAAACCACGCGCAGGACCCCGTCGAGACCAACATGGACACATACGTGTAAGTGTATAAAAAGGTATCGAGAAAAAAAGGACAGAGAGGCAGGCAAGGAAGCCGAAGAAGAAGAAGGAGGCACAGCACACGGCAACGCAGAGGAGCCGCGGCGAAGCAGGGGAAGGAATGTAGCGAATGAGGTCGCTGCCGTTGAAGGCAAACTGCTGCGCCTGCCTTCTCCCTCCTGGCTATACTCGAGCCTATACAACCTATACCTACCTCTCTTTCACGTACACATAAAGCTCCTTCTCTCTCTCCTGGACTCCTGGAGCCATTCTCATTCTCTCTCCCTCTCTCTCTCTCTCTCTTTTGCTCCACCGTGCTTACTAATTCGCCTGCGAGGATCAATGTACGCGTATTATATCCTACGGATATAGATACCGCGGTCTTTCCTCATGTTTGTTATGAGCAGACTGCTAATGCGAGGATTTTCACGAGCTTTTTTTTATTCCGTACTTTTTACCTGACTGTCCAAGAGTTACGACGTCGCATCAGCTCGAAAGTTTATATCTTTTGGACTTTTTCGGGGGGAGGGGGACAAAAGTAACTGTTGTCATAAATCAGACTACATATGACTACGAGCTTCGTGTAAGTTCATCCTCGGTTCATGTCCTCGGCTGTACCCTATACGATTGCTGCAAAAACATTTGCATTCGATGTATCGGTTTGATAATTTCAAGACCGTTTATCGGGAATTAATATGGATGCGTGAAAAGAAATATGTAACAGATGCTTTGTCAAGAGTCTTAAGAGGAAAGTAATCCAATAATCAATCTGTGATGTGAAAATCGAAAGGTTCTTGTATATTCTTACAATTAATTGTGGGGAATGGAGAGCATATTTTTTATATTTCAATTGTAATCGGGAAGTTGTGTCCGGGTACTCGATATTTACCGATGCAACAGTTCATTTTGCAGCTACTCGATTGTATTTTAGAGGTCACCACCAATTGAATATGTCTGACATGAAAAAATTAATCTTTACAATTTGTGGTCGATTATACTTTTAGAAGTATTTGTTACTTTTAACTTAGATTATTGTTTTCTAGCTATTGAAATTGTAAATTTTTTAGTTGATAACTCTTATTAAAGTTTATGATAAGTATTACTTTCATCCTGTTTTAAAGTACAGATTCCAAGAGGTATCACGTAACAGAAAGTTAGCAGTATTAAGGAGATATCTTGGGTCGGTAAAGTAAGCCCGATTTTTGTTGGTCGCTGGTTTTGTTTGTATCTACATTATTGTCAATTCTCAGAACTAATCAAAGAGGTCACCATTAACTTCAATAATTTATTTTACATTACCTTATTCTCAAAATGTTTTTGATTTTTCACGTCTTCTCTTTTGCAGTTGTAAAAAGAAATTAATTATTTTACAGTTTACTACGGTCATTCTTTTTTTTGTAACTTAGCATCATTTTCATGAATTATCTGCATTATTTTATCAACGAGAAAAATTAACACGCCTTTTTTACATTTATCAATTTCATTGATGGGCAGCATCCAGTAAATCAAAACTGTGGTTTACAAATACGTATTCAGATTCGCAAACTGCATAAGGAGTTGAAAAATGTCCGGAATTTTACGTAAAAAGACTAAAGTCAAACGAAAAAAATAACTTTTGAAAAACTAGTCAAACAGTACTTATTTGTTTTGGCATGTATCGTTTTGTCAAACTTTTTGGTAAAGGATGTCTGAAAGTGAGCTTAAAGAAAATACAAACATTTCCAGAATCCTACATGCATCAAATAAATTAACTACTTTGGCTATATTTACTGAATAGTATTTACAATGAAAAGCATACGTTTCCAAAGAGCAAAGTAAAAATTTTTTATGATGATAAATTTCGATTTATCGTACATGTAAATCGACAGTCAGAAAATGACACTTGAACAGAATCACAATCTTTATTGGTCCATCATTTCGTTGATATTTATCTCAACAGAAATTAGGTATCTAAGAGGTGCAGAAAGCACAAGAAGTTGCAAGTACAATGTTACGTGTTACATGTTGCAGATTATTTTAAATTGTTGATTTACATGAACTCCAAGTTAAGGAGACAAAGCTAAAGCTTGATACGAAAAGTGAACTTTTCACGAACTATTAAAACTTAGTAGTCAAAGGACTATTTGAGTTTGAAACGTAATGACAAACTATATTAAATGAAAATCCCCATCTACGCGATTTTATTCAGAATCTTTCATTGATGCTACCTCAAAAAATCTAATAAATCAAATAAAAAGTTATTAAAATATCCAGCATTAACTTTCCTCGAAATTCATCACTCCTTGACGAAGGAAATCCTGCCCAACTCGTCAGTCGACTTTCTCATAACGTATGTCATGTATCTCGCCTACTCTATTCCAGAACTTTACCTCGACCTTACAACTACTGCTGCCCTTCTTTGGATTAGTTTCTGATTTCTATCGAGCATCCCACTTCATCCTCCGCCTTCAAGCAGTTGACCATACGGTCGCAGCGACTGCTGTCAGAAAGGCAGCGGGAATAGGGATCGCTGCATTTGAAATCTGGACATTTTGAGCGTGGCTTACGCAGTGCTGTTGCATTCCAGCTTTGATCTGTTTGGACATGAGAGGCAAACCACGAAGAGCCGTTTTAAGTTGAAATATAGATGATTACGTGTTAGATTTAAAGGTAACGTATATCGCTTTGATAAATAGGAGCAAAGTATGAATATAAAATAGTTGCAATGTTGTTTGATATCGTGAGCTTACGCATAGTGTCATTTATCCACTTGACGTAGTAAGACACCTTCGTGTAAACTCCAAGCTCCTTCGGTCTCGCGCAACCGATGCCGTAACTGACGATACCAGCGATGTACCACGTATCATTCGACTCAGACACTCTGTACGCAAAATAATTTTGTATTCCTATGTATGAGCCAACTTGTTGTGCAGTACCTGTATTGTACAGACCTGCAAAATAAAGGACCACCACTGTCCCCCTGACAGGCGTCTTTTCCACCTTCCACGTATCCTGCGCATATTTTGGAAGAAATTTTGTCCTCTTTGCGCGTGCACTTTGCTATTGGTACATCCACTTCTTGTAGTTCGTCGGCTGAAAAAGAATCAATGGATCAAAGCTTATCAATGCATTCTAAAAATATTCTTCAGAACTTTAATAAAAACAATTTTTTTTTTTTTTTAATGCTTCAATCTCGACTTTGAATATTTTGAGAAGTAGTTTTAAAATTAGCAAAACTGTACTAAAACGAAAAAGACTGTGTTATTCCAAAGAATGTCTAGACTTTATTTATTCATATACTCTATAAGGTATTAACGCAATGTTTAGCCATCGGCAACTTTTTGTGGTACTTGGCAAAAAAAGGGCCGAAAGAATTAGAGGATTACTTTTTTGTCTCGCCTTTTGACTCCAGAAAAGTGACTTTTACTTCACCCCCGTATTTTTTTACGTAAGACGTACAGAGTCTCTGTTTGTTCATTAAGGTAAACAACTAATTATTACACGCTTTTTATCTCGGTTAGTTTATCTTGGATAAATTGGGATCGATAAAGTGCTCAATTAGTTGATTTAATTTTACATGCAGTTGATGTGAAAAGCCACGGATCAACATTATTTTGAAATCTAATTAAAATCAGTATGAAATTGGATTTTTTATTTGCTTGTAATACTTTTTGATATTGCACAGTACTATATTTTTCTATGAAAAGGGGGAGAAAACATTTGTTTACTAAGCTATTTTTAAAACCAAGAACTTCATTATTGGAAATATCAGGATTGAGTTTCTGCTTCTATTTAAATATCACGTATGATAATATTGCTTATATAATGTAAGCAAAATATGCGACATTCAGGCCATTAAGAAACTCATTTAGTATTTTTTCCTTGAAACGTAAAATATGTCTGTACGTATGAAGAAAAGACTTTCGTTTTTTAAAAATCAAAGAAATTCCGCAATGGTCCCTAATCAATAGAGAAATTGAAAAATTTTGATTTGAATGCCTTAACATCCTGTTAAATTCATCATAATCAAGTCTATCGCCTTACGGTCAGGTCCGCCTTCCCAAGTGGCACCCCAACCTACTGCTGTGCAAATAGTTTCAGGAGCAGGCTGGCCTTTAAATTGTCCGACATCACTCTTGGGCAGTAATATTGGCCGAACCCAACTGTTATAATTCAGGGGCTCATTCAGCTGCAGTAAAGCAATGTCGTTCTTTATGAGATCTGCGTTGTATTGTGGATGAATTTTTATACAGATGGGCCGTCGAATTTGAAGGGTCGCCGGGAAGGAGAAGCGCCGTGGCACGCCGACCTCGATTTCGTAGTAGTAGTAAATATAACTGAAATTTTCGATGCATAAATCTCGTTGAATCAACTCTTCAAGCTCGTTTTTAAAATAACAAAAAATGTGACGTTTCATTAACTGTCATCAATCACATATAGAAATAAAAAAATTTTCTCCATAAAATGGGAAATTTACGAGATGTACGTGGGTAGGTATGAATATTTGTACCATCCATTGTTTGTCATAATTATACGAATAGTCAGTTCTGTGGTTTTGAAGAACATTCGTAAACGTCTAATCAAGATACACATTTTTCGTAGATATTTTCCATGAAATTTTTTCCTACATGATCAAATAAACAAAAATATGAGTTTGGCTGCAAATTTTTCATTTTATCCGATCTAGAGCTTGCTTTTGATACTTGGCTGTGCAAAAAAGGCATTTGGTACGAATAAGTCAACCATGATGCTAAAAACTGTCTTGATTACATTTAAAATAACACTTATTTAAAATAATAATGTACTTATCCCAAAACTCTCACCCAACCATGCAATGGGCTGCGGTTAGAACCCAGGACTGAGTCAGCACAGTTCCACCACAGATAAACTTTCCATTCCTCGTCATATAGACGACAAACGGCCAAGACCTGAGTGGACTCGTCCTCCCACCGACAATACCCAGCATCGGATCGCCGGAGCTTGCAAGCTCGCTCGAGTTCCTGTGCCTCGATCCGACGAGGGGATCGTCGATCAATGGTAGACGCGTGCCGCTTGCCACTTGGGGACACTTGGCATACGTTGTACGATTGAAACAGTGAGCTACTTTGGCTCCGGACGCTCCTAGATACGGACCTTCCATCGCTTGCCCCATTGGGATTGGGGGCATCTCGAGATGTGGCAGGCTATTTTACAAGGATTTTAAAATCTCAAAACTTTTCGTCCGTGTGTTTGTGACATTTACTACCACATTGTAGGTACATTTCACTTTTAATATTCATCAAAAGCTACGTGTATGGTAAAGAAAAAAAAAATGACAAAGTTTAATAAAAATAAAAACGTAAAATGTCACAAACCTGATGGATCCGATCTCAGAAGAGCACGCCTCTTTGGCCCAATCGTACGCGAAGCCGCAGACTGGGTACCACCGGCCGAACGAGTTCCTGTACAGAAAGCCACTGCTGTAGCCAACTCGGAAAAGCTAGACAGTAACAAGAAAAATCCCTTTTTATTGTCCTGCTATGATCCTTTTGAGGACAATATTAAAGCTCTCGAGCCCCCTTGGCTGGTGAGCTTTTACGCGCTATAAAAATAGACGAAGCGGACCTCCTCTTTTTCATTACTGTCAGCCGCTGACAAGCTTAATATGCTGCAGTCCTTCTCGTCTTTTCCATTGGTGCATTGTCTACGTCCGTCGCAGCGCTCCTTTGCTCTGAAGCAGTTTGTGCTGTTGTCTTTCACGCCCGGCTGGGGATCAAGAGCTGCGTCGATGTTGCAGTGCAACGAATCCTTCGGGCAGCCTTGGAAGGGAAAAGCACATTATAGACCCGTCGTACGGAATTAGGAAAAAATTGATTTTTTCTGAAATGAACTTTTATTTGAAAGAAGGTCTTTAAGGAAATCAAGCGCGTTATCTCTGCGAAAAAAAAGGTTTTTTTTCCAGTTTCTTTGAATACGCTGTGCGAGTTGTTTTTCTTTATCTTTTAATTGAAAGAAATCGAGATGTAAGCGTTTACTGTTAGAGGTGATGCACTTTTTTCTTTATTTCCATACACTACCTTTTTTGTTCATGTAACTATAAAAAAAAAGTCAACTTAAATAACGATGTAACGTCATAACGAATTCCAAACGTGAAATCCGAAAAGAATGAACGATGTGCCTATCGAATAGATTTTAAATCAATTATTGGTGTAGAAAAATTTGTTTTCCATGTAACCCCAGTTAATAAAAGTAGCGCTTTCATTATGTACACTCGGTTCGAAGTTCATACAAAAAAATTTTTTAAAAAACTTTGAGAAATTGCAAATAAATTTCGGATGAAAAAAGCCGTACCGAAACAGCCAAGCTCGTCCTCTTCCAGTGGACAGTCGAAGTAGCCATCGCAGACACGGTCCTTGCGAATGCGGTCCCTACAGGAGCATCCCGCCTCATCGCTCGCGTCCCCACAGTCGACGACATTGTCGCACCACCTTGATTTTAAAACGCACTGCTTACCACTTGCACAGCTCGTCGAGCTAACGGGACACTGAGCTGAAAAAAAAGAGATTCATTTTTCCAACATCATCCACAGCGACTTCAGACACAATTTAAGGTCACAGAAGAAGCTCACCCCCGATTCTTAGATCAGTCAAAGCTCTGTCGAGCGGAAGGTCGTTCGTCTTTCGGGCCTCGGGATAAGTCAGCGGTAGTACTGGGAGGTAAGCGCAATTGATGGGCAAATTTTCTCGTGGTTGCATCGGTAATCCGGCCAGCTGGCGCGGCTGGAATGCGAAAAAGGCCGGAAGGAAATAGGTTGGGCGCTGCTGTTGGGATTGAACGTGGCCCTGATTCCCAGCGGGGAATGTCGTCACTGTGGGAATTTAATTTGTTGGTCGAAGGGAAGCAGAAGAGCGGGGAGAAATACGCATGGACGGAAAATCGATGGAACCGGCGTTGAATAATTTAAGGTGCGAGCTACCAAAATGTGCGCTCTGTCGTCTGTTGTTTTGGAATGTAATGAAGGATTAACAAAATCAAGGTTGGACACGACTGCATTTGTATCAATGATTTTTTTTTTTTTTTTTTAATATTATTATTATTAAAAATTCAGAGGGCAAGTGTAGCAAAAATAGAGAAAAATTGATAATCAACCGTACCCTTTCCCGAGGACTGACCCTCTGTCGCGTCTGTTGTGGAGTATATACTTATGCCAGGACTTTCTTGCACTTGGCGTTTCATCCGAATGCCTCGATAGCGCGGCTGGTGAACTGGACTCGAGCTGTCGAGCTGTGAATTTCGCCGTTCACGATTGATGCTTCGGTGTCTCACGAAACGTATCGCGTTTCCACCTGTAAAAATAAGTAACTTTTTTAATGTACCTCACACCATGTATTTTATAAGATTTTCAACAGTGAAAAGTCGATGTGCAATGGCTACAGGATGCGTTATATTTTACAGCTTTTGAAGCACTGATTCAGTTGTTTTTACAAAGTTTACGTCACATTTTACAATACGATACGACATGCTAGCGTGTCAAAGGCGCGTTTAAAGCCTGCAGTGTAAATTCTTGTTTTTAAATAAAACACGTATCGTACAAACAACTCAATCAATTATAAACCAAATATTTGCAAGTACAACGAAATGGAGTAATTTTCCTGAAATGATCTATACAAGAAGCTGGTAGAGCTTTCTTGTGGCAACATGAGAGAAAATATTATTTGATTTGGTATGGTTAGTAAAATGTTAATTAGACATCGATTTTGTTGTTTTTTAAAATTTTTTACTAACATTGCTGTAACGCATTTTAAAAACAGGAGGAATTCAAACTGTACGCTGTTCAAGTGTAATTTATGATATTTGAATTCACTTCGTATACTTGGGTGTATATACCTGTCTGGAATGAGCTGAACGTTACGAAGATGCACAAAATAATGCAGAGAACGATAAACATCAGCGATAAGTCGCATATTTTGCTGCTTCGATTTGCCATTATTAGAATTCAATTCACTAATTGGGTATTGGAGAAAACTCGATACTTTCAGTTTTCGTGCGAGCCAACGCGTCAAGCTGTTTATTGTAAACTGATCGCGCATGGAAAGTTTGCCGCTCCGTTCGAGAAGCGTCAAATTTTTCGGAATAAGCAGTTTTTCAGCAGTGGAGCATCATGTAACATTTTTCATTTAAAATTCCATCGCCGTGCTGATGTCGCATTGTCAGTAAGTTGTGTTTTCAAGACATAAGGGAAACAATATTGCCCTCTTGTATCCTCTTTGCACTTTTTATCGTACTATTGATGGAAAATTTACGTTCAAGGCCTATTTTAGAGTACTTAATTATTTTTGTCGAACAATTTCCCGAGACGGGAGTAGCCATCGATGGGGGTCGCTATTGGGAAAATTGTGAGAAAATTGTATATCAAACGGAAAATACGGGATTGCTCGATTTTCTCGTCGACATTGACGTCCAAAGAGATTTTCATTCAAATTGTGCGAGATTTGAGTATTACGAGATTATAGTCTCATAGTGGTAAAAATATCGAGTGTCTCATTTATATTTAAATCAGTAAGAGCTTTTCAATTCCGTGTACATAACAACGATTCAGAAAATAAATTAATGGTTCTTTTTAAGAAATTAAAAATTTCAATCAAAATTTATCTGTGGATAACGTGACCATTTACATTTGGCCACTGCTAATGCTTACAAGTGTGTATGAGGAGCGCATTGTTTTCTTTTATATTGTAAAAACTTCGTTTAGAGTTAAATGCCAGCTTATGAAATATTCATTTGTCTTCGGTATTGAGAAGTGGTGAGATTACGTCTTTGCGAAATTATACCTTTTTTTTCAGGTCCTGAGTTGCCAAGTTTCAATTGGATAAATAAGTCAATAGCATCTGTCTTGTATTCGCAACCATAGAGCTTATTCGGAGGTGTGCGTACGTAGAAATAGAAGAGTCTTGACTGGAATTGATGTATTGCCACTTGAAAAAGTCTCGTGTAAAGTTTTAAGCCCGTTCGTTTCGGAAAATTTATGGCTGACACGAGCCAAGGCTACAAGAAATTGTAGAGCTGATCAATACTTTGCATTCGCAACTGTATGTGACTATTCACCAATGGTATTGACAATGTATGTGCTTAAATTTTTAGCCCAACACATTTGACAATACATAATTTCTTATTAATTCGTGCAATATATTAATCACGGACTGAAATATTTTTAGAGTTTTAAAGCATGACGGTTCCACAGTAGTGTCTCATGTCTTTGCCAAATATTTTTATGTATGAGGAAATATTTATAAACCAATGTAGCTATAGTGTCATAAAAGACAAAGTTCGACAACAGTCCCGAAGATTGTAGCACTCAGTTTTTTTTTTTTTTTTGTAACTTTTTCAGTTGACATTTTAAGTTTTCTTACTCAGTCAAAAAAAATTTTTGTTGTAGAAAAAATATGACCAATACAATATAATAATGTTGACAACAAATACAGTTTTACAGTAAAACTTAAGTGAAAAGTTATCAACAACATTGATAACCGTCGCAATACCTACAATAAATAATTTGAATATTCCATAGTAACCACGCGGCTGAATTTTGAATTTTTTTATCCGTCGAAATAAATCCAATACAAACTACACGGTGATCCTCAAAGGCACGAGACGAGAATACCAACGCCTGAACGAGAGGCGCAAGCACTGCAGATCGGAAATCGTTACGCTGTATCACTGTGCCACGAATTTGCACAGCTGCTCAACTTTTGGATGGAGCGTGTAACTTGGGCTTATCAAGTGCGCACATAGTACATCTGGCTCGTTTTCTTCACTGATTCGACTTAAAAACTCTCCCTGGCGAGTTTAGCTCCATCCAAGTATCGGCAATTTAATCAACTTTCGTACCGGTCCACTGATCCGCGTATGACCGTGATGTCCGCCAAAAAAATCCACCGCTCGAAATGATTTCGTTTCTTTTTTGTTTATCGACATGACGCCCGCACTCGCGTGTAGGTGAAAAATTGTGTAACATGCATTGGCCGACGAGCCAGTCTCCCTCGCTTTCTCCAAGCGCGTATATACGATATTACGTGCGCTCGCGAGCCGAGCCGATTCACAAGGGGCCCATGGCCAGTCTTCGTGCCAGCATCGGTATGGACACTCGCTGATAAAGCTTATTATTTTCTTTGTTGCCTCGCACACGTGCGATTCTCCTCGACGTTGACTCTGTTGCTTCCGTTTTCCACAGTTTAAATGCTGTTGAAGGACAGTGTACTCCCAAGTAGCGCTGTTGTTTCTTCGAAAGTGCTAATAGCAGTGGCGTGCGTTGCGTAAAAGTATTGATATGAGGATCGGCTATTAGATAGATCTCTAGCAGGCGATCACTCTCGATCGTACACGGCTATAGTGTGCGTGTCGGTGGAAAAGTGTCGTTCGTTTGATGAAAAAAAGTAGTGCGTGACGAGGTGCCGGTCTCGATTGTGACGTTTATCATGTAGTGCAGTTTTTTTTTTTATTCCTTCCAACCGAAAGATTTCTCTATGCAGGATGCGAGGGGATTTCCGCCCACGTGTCCGTGCGTCCGAGTCAATTGGTCGTTGGTTAGAATGAAATCTGCATCAAAATCTAGGCCGAGCTGACATTGCACGATGGATTTTACTTTACTCGCCATGGGAGGGAAAATTACCCATCCTACTGTGATGCCGGTACTCGCGATGCCCTCCCACTAGCCGCATCGGGTGACTCGGCGGTGAACGTGTAACATGGAGGAGTTTCGCTTTACGTTTTACTATGGTAGAGGTGAGGGTATCTTTTTTCATTGTATTTCGATCGCGTTACGCTTTATCTATTTTATATCAGTGACGAGCATGGGATTTTGAAAATGACACTCGACTTTTTATACATTGTTTTATTGAAACATTGATAATAATTTTTTGTACACGAATGTTTTCTGTTAATTAAGTTTTTGAAATTATAATTTACTTAAAAGACACATCCTGTATTCTGTTTTATTGAGCTACTCATAACGGTATAAAGGAAACATTGTTTACATACTTTCTGTCGATGACGAGGCTACGTGTCACTCGCAAGGTGGTATCTGACGCTTTAACATCTTGCGAGGTACACGTAAACGTGGTTAACGATTTCATTTGTTTTCAGAGTTTTTACTTGATGAGGCCTTTGTTATCTGGCTACTAGATTAATTAACTTGATGGCATCACCACTTGAATTGTGATTTCTCTAATCGTTTAAGCAGATTTTATCGAGAAATCGGTAAAAGTACGGGGAAAATATGACTGCGCACAGCCAAAACTCATTTATGTTTATAAGTCTCTCGCGAATCAGTACAAGCCATTTAGGAAGCACCACTCAATATGCGCACATGAATAAATACGCTTCTTTTCAGTTACTCCTAACGGTATATCCACAAAACGAGCTCGCGTTTGTAAAAAACGGCCTACACTGTCTCGCCATCGATGCTGTCCCTGATGATGATTGAAAAATCGCGTGCGTCAGCAAACTTTGCCATAAAATTATACAAAAATACGGCAAAATCGTACGATGTGATAAATATTTCACTGTCGACAAATCAATGTCACATCGTACACAAAATAGACTTACAAAATTGTATATTTATTTTTTTATATCTGTTGTATAAATTACAAAACGAGTACTACTTTTTTAAGCAACAATACCATTAACTCACCGTATAGCTCAGCGAATCAACTGGACACTTTAAAGGAACTTTATACAGTGCAACCTAACTCTTCTCGAGGGGGAAAAATAGTTATATTCACACTCCCAATCACTTCTTTTTCATTGGCCGAACGTGCGTTTCGATCTGTTGGGTAAATGTATATATACTCTTTGTCTTGGAAAGAAACATGTACCTCGTATCACATATACCTTGGCTGATATAAAACAGTGCGCCTCGTGGCTCTGTTATTTCGCATTACAATCTGCAGCTATATGGAGCCTATAATTCCCCATCACGCTACTCGGGTTTTCCCTTTCTCCAGCAAAGATAACGAGCTACGTTATTTATTTCTTCAGAGACAAGCGGGCTTGCATTTTTTTTTCTTTTTGCGAATACGTGCACGAGCAAGGGAGAGTTGTGCGGAAGGAAGTGACGAGGTGGTGATGATTTCGACTGTCATTTTTCTTCTCGCTCTCTTTAATACGAATTATATCCTTCCCTCCGTCTTCCCTTTATTTTTCTCTATGTCTGTGAGTTAAATTTAAGCTTATTAAATTTCGCACCATCATCGAAGCATAGCTGTATTTGATCACGTCGGTAAAATCAAAATAATTACATAGGTAGGTGTCCCTTTTTTTCGCTACTTTCGATACCATATTCTACCATACCATACCGATTACCATATCCAATTTGCTTAGCAAATGTCCTAACGAATTTCAAAGAAAAAATCTTTGTCAGCGGCTGTTCACATTGAAATAGGAGGCAAAAAAGAGATCAACTCGACGATAGCGGCAAGGTCGAGGTTGTAAGGGGAACAACGATCTTGTTAGCCACGGCAAAAGGTCGAGCGGAAAAAGTCCAGTCACGTAATTATCGAAGCATGAGCACACGTGTACTGGCCGTTGAATGTATAATACTTCCTATTCATGTTTTTTTTCTTCCTCCAAAAGTGCAGTGTCTCTTGCTTGGGCGCGTATGCGAATTCTGTAAATCCGTATGAATAAGTCTCGCTGTTATCGATATGCGTGTCAAGTGCTTCAACATCCAAGGCTGCCTCCGGCAACCGAATAATATACCGAGGTCCGCTTGCTCTTCCGCCTCTTCATTGTGTTTTTTTCTCATTCGTATCCAACCGCCGAGGCTTGGAGTTTGCGAGCCGTTCGTATACGAACTTCTTTTTAATGTATCGATATACGCCCTGAGAAAGTAATTATTGCCGCAGTTGCGGATATTCCTTCTTTTTATCCCTCGTGGAAGGAAATTGGAGGTTGCCGGAATGGCGCATTGTAGTTGCGTTGATTAGACTGATACGTCAAAAAAATCTGGGATTGTATTTTTTATTGGAATTCACAAACGCTCCAAGTATTTTTCTGTAGTTCTGAAAAAATTTCCACCCTGTCTACGGAGATTTTCACTTTTTTTAGGCCAGGAGTGAAAATTTCACATACTGGTTGAAATTTCTTGTGCATTTCTGTCGAAATATTATTTCAGGTTACGCACGATGCTGGAATTTCATCCGCTTTTTTTTTACATACATTATGAGAAATGAGACAAATTCTAGTTTTTTTTGTGACGTTTATCATGTAGTGCAGTTTTTTTTTTTATTCCTTCCAACCGAAAGATTTCTCTATGCAGGATGCGAGGGGATTTCCGCCCACGTGTNTGCGCAGCACTTCGAAAATTAAACACGAAGGAAAGAACAGTATTTTATTAACACGCAACCGAGTAATAATTAAACGCAGACCCAAGGACTGCCGTTCTTACGATTCTTTTTAAAACGCGTCATTAGCACTTGTCGTGCCGATCTACGGGAACGGCTTTGGCGCTGTTACCACCATTATTATTATTATTATATACATGACTATATCACTTCGGTATAGCGAGTCGAGCGCGCGCACGTGCGCGAATTGCGTTCCGCCTCGATGGCTTCATCTCGTTTGCTCGAGTATCTCTCAGCTGCGCGAACTTTCGTACCGATAAGTATAAAAGGATGTATCACGTGCGTGGGTGCGAATCACAAACCAGCCCGACAGATGTACTTGCTCTCATGGTTCATGCGTGTAAGTGTGGTATTTAATACAATATCATAACTTAAACGTATAGTGTACCATAAGACACAGTCTCGTCTAGTTATTTTAAAATATTTTAAAGCAACGCAACCTTCAGATGCAATTAAGTTTAAGATTTTCATATTTTTAAAAATAGAAGTTCGAAATCCTTAGTTACCAAAATTAAATATGTTTTTAAGAGAACCCCTCTTCAGGTATAGACGTAAGAAAACTAAATCAAGGAAAAATTAAAAGTTTGCGTACTATAGAAATTATATTAAAGACATGTGATGTATGTTGTGGTTATGAATATTTGCACATGCGGGAAAACGTGAAAAGAGAAATCGTTTATCGTACAGCTTGGTGGTAAGTTTCACATTTTCATTTATTGATTTATGTTGAGTGTTTACATATGTACTGTTAAAAAAAAAAAAGAATTCATAGAGATTTACTAGGGAAGTAAAATTATTTTCAAATAAATACTTGTTTGCACGTTTTCTAGTGGTTATGAAAAAGTTATTAGTTCATAAAAAACATTATAAATAACATCATGATCTTAATTTTATTTCCTTACCGGATTCATAAAAAATTAAGGATAATTAGCAGATTTCTAGCACTCTTCAAAAAGAAAAATTCATTCTGACAGTGTTTAGACAAACATTCACTTCACAGCAATAAATTCGATTAGTAGCCCTTGTTTTGCTAACCCATGATATTCTATTTCAGAAATAGTTAATCAATGGATAGACCATTTGATGAGATTGATAATGAATCACAAAACATATAAACGATTAAACGATGCAAGTAACGTTTATTTGAAAAAAAAAAAAAAAAAAAAAATACATTCATATCAGTCCCTGATTAACGTGACAAAGTTTGTTTGATCAGTAACTCATAAGATACGAAAATATTCCTACAATGATGCACATAGTAAACATATACTTCTATACCAACTGTTTTCAGTATGAACTCACTGTCAGTATGATTCACCGAAGACCAATCACACTTATCCTGATGGCGCATTCAAAACCTCATATTGAGTTAAATGCCACAGTAAGCTCTGAATTTCCCATTAATTGTACTTGGAAAGCTACAGGCGCAAGCTGATACCGAAATCATGACGCCATGCCATCCACGATATTAGCCATTTACATTCATTGGTCATTGAAAACCCGCTGATCGCGACAGCGAGTACTAATTTAATCCTATACTCGCTTGAAAATACACCAATGCAGCAGGGTCGAGTAAAAAACTGTACATCGATTCCACAGGCATGCGAGGAGGTGGAGAGGGACGCTGGGTTATATGCATTGTTCCATGCCGATCACCGAAGATACCAGTGCATACACACTGCATCATTGCAGATTGGCCAGTTCCTGCCCAAGTATATAGGTATAGGTAGTTCTCACGGGGACCGGTGAGCGAGTGTTGTATACGGACCCTCGACAGTACAGAGAAAGGAGATCGAATGCTGGGGTTCGTGTATAATACAACATGTATAAGTATATACGCTTACAAGCGCGAAATGAGCGAGCGAGAAAAAGAGCGCCACAAAACAGAGAGAGAGAGAGGGAGAGAGGGGCCCTCCTTTCCTCCCCCTCTTGCACTGCAAGTCTTTGCCACTGGCTCCTCTCTTGCTCTCTTAGTTTCTCGTTTATCCTATGCGCCGCACTCTATATACTCGCCACCGCGTGTCTGCAGTCTAACTTTGGAGCTGACCGGGACGCCGCGAGTGTTTTTTGTGCGATAGATCGGTAAGGCCGTTTGTTTTTCACTTTTTGTCGGTGTTTGATGAAACCTGTTGGGTATCGGTTAAACGAGAATTTTTTCATTTTTTTTTTTTCGCAAAATCAGGCGTTGTTGGTAAAAATTTTATGGTATTTTGTAACTCAAAAAAAAAAAAACTGTTGATCAAAAGGAGGATGCGGTGCATAGCTTCGGTTAGAAGAAGCAGCTCGAGCTCGGTGATGTCTTTGTGAGTTACTATACGAGAGGCTCTGACTAGCTTTCGAGTAAGTTGGACTGTTTATTTAATTTTTTTTTTCTCTGATGTGCGTGTATTGTTTTTTTTTTTTTTTTTATTTCAATTGTTACTAGTTGTTAGATGGTGTTGTGGATTGTATTGATTATATTGTTGTTTTTACGTTTGATAGGTTTGGAAAAAAAAAAAAAATAATAGTTTGAGAGCGAGGAATTTTCACGCCAAACGACCCAAGTCTCGAGTCGATGCTAGTTCCGTCACTTGTAATGTCTATCTTTCGAAACGGTTTTCCTCCTATTTTTTTTATTTTCAACCAAAGACTCGGCTCTAACGCCAATAATAAATAAATAAAACGCCAGAGGCGATAGAGTTGTTTCTCAAGAGACTCACTTTCAAAACTCGCGACTACTTTCATCGCTAATTATCGTTCCGAAATTCCTGCATCACACAAAGCACTTTTCCCGGCCAATCGAGCTCTTTGACGCGCAAAAATTTCAAGGACCCTCCAAAGGGAAAGTCACGAGCGCACTCGCCCGTAAAACAAGAGCAATAAAAAAAAAAAAAAAAAAAATGCTCGTACGTTTGCTCACATAATCTCTTTGACTCTGGCGTGAATGTCGCGAGACAGGTGTAGAGCGAAGTGGCAGCATGAGCCATCAATTAGAAGCGCCATTTCCACTTGGGGCTCACCTCGACAGATGAGGGATGCTCGCTGATTTAGAAATCCGAGAGAAAGCGCCCTGTAATTCATCCGCCGGCTAATTTCTGTGAGAAATTTTGAAATCCGAGTCTTTTCCAAGCCAACCTGCGCAGCACTTCGAAAATTAAACACGAAGGAAAGAACAGTATTTTATTAACACGCAACCGAGTAATAATTAAACGCAGACCCAAGGACTGCCGTTCTTACGATTCTTTTTAAAACGCGTCATTAGCACTTGTCGTGCCGATCTACGGGAACGGCTTTGGCGCTGTTACCACCATTATTATTATTATTATATACATGACTATATCACTTCGGTATAGCGAGTCGAGCGCGCGCACGTGCGCGAATTGCGTTCCGCCTCGATGGCTTCATCTCGTTTGCTCGAGTATCTCTCAGCTGCGCGAACTTTCGTACCGATAAGTATAAAAGGATGTATCACGTGCGTGGGTGCGAATCACAAACCAGCCCGACAGATGTACTTGCTCTCATGGTTCATGCGTGTAAGTGTNTGCGTTCCGCCTCGATGGCTTCATCTCGTTTGCTCGAGTATCTCTCAGCTGCGCGAACTTTCGTACCGATAAGTATAAAAGGATGTATCACGTGCGTGGGTGCGAATCACAAACCAGCCCGACAGATGTACTTGCTCTCATGGTTCATGCGTGTAAGTGTAATCGGTACGTGATTTCTGGAGTTAAGACGTAAAGTTGTACGCGACCACTGAATAATACATTTTCGAGAGGCTGTACGCTCGGGGGAGATTATTATTAGAACTCGCTCGTTTTTGTCGATCTAGCCATAAGCGTGTCGGAAGAGAAATACCGTCAATCAGTCAGTCATAGCTATTATTAGTACTGTAGAAACTTGTAGAAAAAAGCCGCAGTAGGTGTAGGTTTGCTCGTCATGAATATTGTTAGTTGGAGGAAGAGAAGAGGACAACTTGGTTATGAGTTGTATGGAAAAAAAAAGATTTCTTGAGGCATTGTAAGATGGTACAAGGTTCTCTGAGAAAACTTACCATTTTTATCAGTTTATCGTGGGAAAGCTCATACCATTGGGCAACTGTTACATCTTGCAGATGCTCGTGACGCGAAGACCGACTCTCGTTATTAAGTAGTTTGTTTATTGCACGATTCCAAATGAGAGTGAAAATCTAATTGTTTTCAGTTTCTGAAAACATCGCAGCGAAAATAAATGATTTTTTCAAAATGGTAAAAAAAAAAAAAAATGCACCATATGGTGATTAAAATTTCATTCGTTTACCACATAGTTATAGAAATAAAGCAATACCAGCGATGGATGGCACTTTGTGGAATCACTGACATGTACATACCATGTTTATGAAGTTGAAACGAATTAAATGGAAACCAAACTCAGAACTCGTGTGTACCTAAACAATGAATAATGTCTTCTTGCGAATACGCGGATACAGAGACATTGTCTACAACTTGCGCGCAGATAAACACAGGGAAACACCGAGGACAACTGCAGTGCTTTATGCATTAGCAGCACAGATTTAATTCTGACTTTGTCATGCAAAGTACGCATGCACGTAAAACACATAATCTTTGGTGGTTCTTAGCGCTCACTCGTTCCCTGATAACCAAGGATTTACTCGTCACAAGCATGCACGAGGATATAGAAATGGCTTTCATGCAGGAAATTATAATCGTTAGGATCGATTCGTTGTTGTCACAATATATTTGTACATATGATCGTTAGCAAAAATGGCAGAACTGTCGATTAAGAATATGAAAGTTTTTATGTTTGTAGGATGTTTTCGTCGAAATTTTACTACCGGCGTGAGTTTATCCTATTCATATGCATAAATTTGTGTCGTAAAGAATATTTTGATGAATGTAGGTGTGGGTCTTGCATCTGTTTGGTAGCAGAAAAAAAAACTGTTTTTAAGAAAAAAGATTGCGTGTTGATTGTCTACTTTGATTAATTTTGAATTGAAATTTTATGATGTTGTGGGACGGGTTTTTGTTTCATTCTGATAAAAACTTGAAAATCAGATAATGATGCGAAATCATTTGTTTACCAAATTACAAAAAAAAAAAAGTTTGATTCACTGTGAAAAAATATAAATAACTTTTGATGGTAATTCAGATGCAATAAAGGACTAATTGGAATCACTCTTTACTACCATACGTTTTAAATCAACGCTGATAAAGTTCATGCATGTAAGTTTAATTTGATTGCAAACAATCTATCAACTAAAGCTTTTAGCTAAAGCCATTCAAAGCCTTTACCGGTCGTAAACATTAAATATCGTAAGATAAATAAAATTGAAGACTATTTGTTTTTGTTATTAATATTGACATCCAGATAAAGTTACGTATGAACTCTAACAAAAAATAAATAAAATTGATAAACTTTCAAAAGTAAAAAGAAATTTCCTTTTAAAACTGATCACATTCAAAGTGAAAAGCAATGTATCAATTTCACATATTTTTCTGAGAAATTTTTTAACTATCATTTTTAGTTGCCTCGTACTTCGTTAAAAAAAAATTAATTACAACTTTTTTTCATTGGTTCTTTTAAAACATTTCAATCGAATGTTTCTCACGTTTCAAAAAAAAGAAAAAATCCCAAGCGTAAGAAAAATTAAATTTAAATTAAAAATCATATCAAAAATAGTAGTTTTCCTACGAGTTTGAAAAGTCTCTGTTTGCGAACCGAGAGGTTTGCGGCCCGAGCCGAAGGCGAGGGACGTAACGAGGTTCGTAAAGGAGACTTTTCGAACGAGTTCCGGAAAACTGCTTTTTCGCCGGAGGAAGTACTAGCCTCCCAAAACCACCCGAGGGCGGAAAAGTAGTTTTTTTTTCGTTTTGGTTCAAATTGATACCACCAACAAGCGATAATCATCACTTGGAAAAATTTATTACGTCTGTTGAATTAACGCTTCTTATATTAGAGTTGTCTTCACCAATCACAAGGGATCATAAAATAAATTCAATACTCCAGATAATCATCGAGTAATTACAACTCAGCCTTCCCCAATGATTACGATTGTTTTCACGTTTAGTCTAACAACGTATTCATCGACCGACACGACCATTGATTGATCAATTGAAACTAATACCCAAGAACAAGGGAATGATCAACTCTCTCGAATCAACCTCTTGTGGACCTTCCACTAAATAAATGGTAGGTCTGGCGCAGTCGGCGTTACGTCAGATAATGTATATTACATGAGAAAGTTCAGCAATGCGTTCAAGGTTGGGGTCGAACAGTGCGTGCGTGTGTGTGTGTGTGTGTGTGTGTGTGTGTGTGTGTACCTACAGTTAATAGTGATCTCGAAATACACAGTTACATTAAAAATTCTACTAATATATAGAATTTTATACCTTGGTGCATATGTGCTACAAATTTAACTTGCAGCTCTGAGCAGAGAGGGAAAATTTTTTCTTTTTCTTTCGTTCCCAAAAGGCATTGACATTGAAAATGAAAAATCGGCCTACTCCTTTGGGAGTGAAATTTCAGGCTGTGACATTACGCGCACTCGTTCATGCGAATGGAGCAATCGATGTCATTGCAGCATCGGTGTTTGATGTCGCATCGCCTGCATTAGAAGAGTCTCATAACGTTAACACGATGTGCAACTTCATTGCACTATTACGAGTTCCTATGGAGCAAAGCTAAGCCTAGAGACATGCGTGTTATTATCGCATGTATGCAAACTACGATTAACCGATTCTACCTGTTTCTAGGTCACATGCTATACATTCCATCACTCGCTCACCTTCAACTCCATTTGGATTTTTTAATACTCTTTTATCGGTGCCCTTTTTTTTTAAATATTTTTTTTCTACCTACGACGGCGTATGCCGTGTTGCATGTTTGACGCTTGAAAAACTACTTATTGCATACAGGAAAAAGGAGCTTTATATGAAAGGGGATAAGTCGAGTGAAAATTTTTTTCCTTCCTCCACGACCTGACAAGTGCTTTGAGCAAGAGTAGTTTAAATGTAAGGCGCCTGGATGAAGAAAAAATCACTTCAAAGACTTTGTTACTAGTTTATTAAAACATTCAAGGATGTGGCGTAGAAATTAAAAACTGGTGAAGTATGTTTCACATGTTACAGTTTTGTCATTTTAATTTGTAGTGTCCGTTACGAAATAAATAGCGTATCTATCAATTACTTACTTCACAATCAACTATTTTTCGATCAGAGATCAATAACGAATTCCTGAGTCAATCATTTTATATCAACGTTACAGAGATATTTTCCATAAAAGATGAATACGTCCACACATGAATAGACCGATGAACTAGTTCTCTGTCATCTTTTGAAAGTACATATAGTTCATTTATTATTTAGCATAAGACCACTCATTGACACTGATGGATAAAAAAATTCGTCCCCGGTTGGATTGAAAAACTTAAAACAACGCTCTTAAAGACTTGAGGTATTGCGAGCTACTAGGTGACTGAAAAAAAAAAAATTATTCAACAAGATAATTAATTTATATTGCCAAGATAACGTTTGTAAACGATGGTTTGGGGAGCGAGTCTAAAAATAGTTATTACAGTACATACATAAATGTGGTCGATCAATCAATGTCTATAACACTTGATTAAAGAACTCTTTGAACTCGAATCGTAAAGATAGAAATCATAAGATAAGTTATTAAATGTATGAATCATTAGTTTTATCAGCGATACCCAAAGACTAATGATAAAACATGCACGTTGTTCCGGTGACGTTGCCGTTGAAAGAATCGAGGATAAAGTCGTCGTTAAAGAACATAAAAGATATTCAATCACACTTGTATCTGTTTGGTTTCTAGCGGACTCGTCATCCCGATATCATCGTCTCCACGTCCAGTCGTTGCAGTGCTACGTTCGTGCTCGTAGAGATCGCGACTGAATGGATCCACAGCTGGGTCTGGCTTCGCCGTGGCTGCGAAAATGCCGCCTACTGTACGTGTGCCTGCTCATTGGACTGCTAACGCCAAGCGTCGCCTCGAGCTACAGCATCGGCGTGGGCATCGCCGACGTGACCGGACCAGTCGCCGAAGTCGTCTTCGTGAGTACACAACCCTATAAGGATGTTTAAGGATCCTGACTCCCTTTCCTTTCATCTACTGATTGATCATTCTTGCGTGAATAGAGTGGTTACGACGCTCTTACCGACCTGTATCATGAATCCGCTTATAAAGCTCAAAGGAGAGATATTTTGAAGACTTGCTCGTTTCATCCGACGCGTGACTTTATCAATTCAGAGTTTAGAAGGCTATTAACTAAGCTCACCAACGATCACTATGATGATATTTTGTGATTGGTGACCTTATTTCACAAACTTAAGGGTTTCATACTTAGCAAGTTTGGTTGGAGAAAAAAATTTCTAGATCTTAAATAATCTAAAATAAAATATTTAGATCTTTACCTCTCGCTTGTTCAGATGGTTTGTTTATTGTTACTTGAAGCGTATTTTACGCTACACTAGCGTATTTTCTCATTACTTATGGTAAATGTTGACAAATACCTTTTCAATTTTTTAGTGTTTAACAACATATTTTTAGTTAAAAACATTATTACTGATATTTTTTTATCTCATTATCTTAAAACCACGCGATAGAGGAATTTAAATTAATCTAGTTGACAAAACTGTTTTACACTCACTGGTACTAGTAATAATTATTTTTATCTGATAATATGGTACAACGATATGTAATGATTCACTTGTCAATATCATAGTTTTTTGTTCTGATCTTATCATTTAACGTTTTCATTCGATTTTTGATGGCATCACTAGGAAAAGATAAGTTCTTGAAACAGTAAAAACTCTAACTGCTCTTAAACTCTCAGATACAATGAAAAGTATACTCGATGATTTTTTTTTTTTTTTTTTTAGTACGTCACTTACTAGGGAATTAAAAACAAGGGACAATAGAGAAATCTCGTGCACTACTTTTTCATAAATGTCAACAACCTCTCTTATTTTAGCTATTTATAACTATTTATTATTTTTACTGTAAGTAAATTAGGAAATCAAATAACCGATTATTATTTTCCATCCCCTGTTGACAAACAGATGGGCTACGCGAAGATGGATCAGAAGGGATTAGGCCTTCACACGCGGTTATTTGCCCGATCATTTATCATCGACGATGGAGAGCAAAGGTTTGTCTTTGTCTCGGTGGACAGCGCGATGATCGGCCACGGTGTGAAAGCTGCGGTAAGTTTGCCCGTAATTTTCCAACGATTTCGTGCTTTTTATTCGCGGGAGGTACTTTGGGATTTTGTCCTTTCTCGCCCATATTTTGTCATTCATTTCTCCAAATAAACCTTCATATCTATACGTGTTCATATATGTTTCGTTTAAAAATAAAACGAAAGTCAATAACCGATAAGATGTTAGGTATAATATGAATTTCATCTATTATACGTGAAAAATGTTTAATACATTAATCACAATGACGATGATGACGATTATAAGAGAACCTGCCAGTTTGGTATTACTTTGGCAAAACGTAAGGGATGCCATTCAACCGTATCGTTTGCGTGATTATTCATTTCGTAAAAAAATTAATCAATCAAAAATGTCATTGGACAGGTCCAGCCAATTTTATCAAACTAATATGACAATTTTAATTTTTAGGTCGTCAAAAAGCTCAATTCCCACTACGGGAATTTATACACAGAGTCAAACGTGATGATCAGCGGGACGCACACGCATTCGAGTCCAGGTGGTTTTATGATGGACGTGCTCTTCGACATTTCGACTCTGGGCTTCGTCAGAGAAACATTCAACGCACTAGTCAATGGCATTAGCAAGGTAGGTTACATATAATATCATTCATACGCACACCTCTCATTGCATCACGGGAGGCATGGAGTTGCCGTCGCGGAAATTCAATGAAGCCGGCTGACCTCTCAATCGTTTATTTCCGTCACAGAGCATAGATAAGGCGCACAACAACATCGTTCCCGGAAGGATATACGTAGCCCGTGGCGAAGTATTGGATGCCAATATCAATAGAAGCCCCGCTGCTTATCTGAGGAATCCAATTTATGAAAGAAAAAGGTATTTTTAGTAAAAAGGTAGTTTTTAGGTACATAATTACAACAACGGTCCCAGCTTGACTGATTTTTTTTACTGCTGATCTCTGTGCCATTGAATTAATTATCACAATAATTCGATGTTATGCAAAATGATTATATTATTTTTATATAAAGTAATGAAGCACGTGAAAAATATTCATATATATGAAAAAAAAAAAAAAAAAAAGATGACGCAACAAGAAACGAATACATGTTGTTTCGGTTTATATAACAAAAAACAGCATTAAATGATTGCTTGACACAACAGAAAATGCGAATGAAACAAATTAAATGCAAAGTCCGATTTGAATAGAAACTTTTTTTTATAGTAAATGACGTCACTTGTTTGCTTTCCTGATGGATACATTTTAATGACCAGGAAGTCGTCCGCGTAATTCAAGCAGCAATAAAATTTTGATAATGGGACAGAAAACATTGTCATATCATAAAAAAGGTTACATCCAACATATATTGTATAGTAAAATATAGAATTCTAAATGTTGGGTACGACAAACATTGAATGTACATACACGAGTAAATTGCTATTAATATTTGAGGTGAAAAATTCTACAGTAATTTCTGATTATTTTAACTATAGGTATGAATAACAATTGCCAAACTGTAGTCAAGTAGTAATGTGATTGTAAGTACTAATCATAAAATGATCCAAAATTTATTGATAAAATATAAACGTTATATCTAAAAGTATCGCATCTCGAAACTCTGTAACGAAAAACGTTTTTTAACACATACTTAATAACAGTTGTAAAATTTTTTGTTTTTCATATTTTTTCGATCTAGCACGTCAACAGCAATTTGTTTCCTTAAAATTTCAAGTGATTATTCGACGTTTTAAGAGCATTTTTCTCGTTTAAAATACCTTGGTTTTATTACTTTACACAGATATCTTTTTTTTTGCAAAGTTATTAGTAAATTTATCAAATAACATTAAGAAAAGCTCTCTACATTCCTGAAACGTAGAAATACATACACCCACACACACCTTATTCCATAGTTACCTCATTCATTAATCATTAGACTCCTTCTCTGAAGCTATTTGGAGCTGATCATAGCTGCCCAGGGGCTGTATAAATCATTGACGTGGAAAGCCACACTGATGGTCATTGAACACCCTCGGCAATTCTGGGCTCTGATTTAATTAGCTCTAAAATGGCACGGAATAAACTGTATTGCCTCTTTCGAAGACGCAAGAGTCACAAAAAGACTTTGAAGTTATTTGAAGATTACATAATATTTTTAAAAGACTCTATAAATTTACAAAAGATTTTAAAAGTCTTATACTAAAATGTAAAAAAAAGTTATCTAATACGTTTGATGATTTTGAAGTCTCCTAAAGTGTTTCAAAAACTGCAAAGATTTTAATCTTTTTATCGAGACATTAAAGTGCGCTGTCTCCCAAAGAAAGATTAGTTGAAGATTGTTATTTTTCCTTCGTGTAACTTCAAAGTATAAAAGTTTTTGATAAATATGTCATCTATACAGAGTGAATGTTGATCCTACGACCTTTAGTTCGACTACAAGTTACACTACTCATACCGATACCAACGTCCGATTAAAATCCCTACCAAAAACGATGTTTTCCTCACAGGTACAAGCATGACACGGACAAGGATCTCGTGCAAATGCAGTTCATCGCGGCCACGAACCGCCCCCTGGGCGTTATCAACTGGTTCGCCGTGCACCCGACTAGTATGAACAACACCAACCACCTCGTGTCCAGCGACAACGTCGGCTACGCATCGATTCTCTTTGAAAAGCGAGTCAACAAGCACACCATGATCGGCAAGGTAAATGCAACCCTGATTTTCCCGGTTATCTGAAATGAGCTATAGAGTGACTCTCTTTCACTATTGCTTGTGACAATTACGCTACAGAAGCTTCCGAGACAAGTTAATTACGGATCTTTGGGAAAACGAAGCCTTTGAGGGCCTCTTCTGCGAAACGCGTGCTTTGGTGTGCATCAGGTTGCCAGGCTAGTGGTGCAGTTTATTAGTTATATTCAAGCAAAGCCAATACTATTCGATACAGCGTGTGGTGCGGGTTTGACACACATGAACTTCGAAATTTACTCACGAGATTGTAAATACAACAAGTAAATGGATAAATTAGCGTTGGAAAATCAAATATCTACACTTTGTAAAATAGTTGATACTTGAAATGTCAATGGAGGTTACTACATGATCAAACCAACGTAATACCTGATAGTGTTATTTTAAAGTTGACATATTACCCAATATTTGCGATAAAATTTGATACGTAAATCTCGGGTAAAATTCATAAATTTTGATGGCTGATGTAATCGACCAAAACACGTAGGTGACACTTGCACGTTACATGTTACATTATTACCTGTAAGGATATTTGTTTGCATTTTTATTTAATCATCTTAATCACTTTTACCAAGATTCTTTTCATCACATACAAAGACCGTTGTACTTTGTACTAACTGTTAATGTTCTTGTTGTAATTTACTCATTTTAACTGTGATTACAGGGTGAGTTCGTGGCAGCGTTCGCGTCGACTAACTTGGGAGATGTTTCTCCGAATACTCGCGGTCCGAAATGTGAATTTTCTGGGAAAAATTGTAGCGAGCACTACACCTGTCGCGGTAAAAAGGAAATGTGCTTTGCCTCGGGCCCCGGAAGGGACATGTTTGAAAGCACCAGCATCATAGCCCACAAGATATTCAACGAATCCTGGGTAAGTTGTTTGGACCATTTATTACCATTATCGAACATTTGGTTATGATAAATATACTCAAATATCAATTTTTTTTGTAAAATTATGCGGTTGATTTAAAAAGTTTTTAAAAACTATGAGATATCTTTTAATAATTGTCAAAAAATCTGATAATTCATCCAACGGCCGATAAAGTCCCACAAGAGGCTACAATCGACAGTCTCCTTCGATTGAATCGACTTGTCACTGATAAATAATAAAAAAATCCATCATAATTGTATATGATTATTAAACTGGATGAAAAATTAGAAAAACATGAAATAGATGGTTCAAAGTGTAAATTAAATTATGATGTTTAATGGGATTCTTATGGCGAGTTCACTTACCCCAGACGGTGGTATCGATCCTTGGTGGATGGACGGTCCTTTTACACGGTTTATCGTCGATATTTTTGAAACGACAGCTCCCAAGATGCTTCTGTTACTGACATACGCCAATACAACCACGAGCACAATGATCTGCAATTTTAGTTTTTTTGTAAACGTAATTAGGATTTTGGTTATTACCTAGTTTGGAAGATTATGGGCACGTCACGGTAGGATTTTTGCGTCTTTCACTTTTTACGAACTTGCGTAACAGCGTTATGTGCCAAGTTTAAATTTATTCTCACTAAGCTTCGATAAATGATTTTTTCAAAATTTAAAAAATTTGCGTTTTAAAAAAAATAAATATGATCGTTAATAGCGATAAAATTGTCAAAGTTAATTACAAACCACGTTCAAAAAAACTCAAGCTTTAAGAAATGGCAATTGAAACTTTGTTTTTTTTTGAAAGATTCATGTACAGTAAAAAAAAAATTCAACATTAGTAAAAACGTGGCAGAGAAAGATACCTATACCAAAAAAAAATCGACTCCTATGTAAAATTTTATAACGGTAGATGAAAGTGAAAGCAAACTATTATCATGACTTCAATTATTACCTTGCGACTTGTGTTAAGCATCTTTTCAAACTTTGATTGGTACCTACGTATGGATGAAGCAAAGATATTTGTACTAATGATTTGCTACATACAACCACTTGTCTCTTATACTCGAAAGTCGTGGATTGACATTCCGTCCTACATTTGCACGTTTCGACGTCATCAGTTACATATATGGAGTTCCAAAACTTGCTCTGTCGTGTTAATTTATTGACTTAATTTATTTGACAGATAGTTTCATTCGTATAACCTTTTATTCAACTTGTTTATCAGTTTGTCTTTTTATCTGTATGTTTACAACGACAAACCGTAAAACAATGAATTACCTCATCAACTCTGTTGACATGGGTGTTGGCGATAAAATAAAACTGTTTTGATCAGTAGAGTCCAAGGAGCTAAGGGTAATCGTTTTAAATTCAATAACAACCCATTATTTATAATACACAGTTTATACTGTCCAGCGTTTAAACCTCGTATTCATCATAAATATTACAATTTGGAACCCTACTTTACTTGTATATCTTGACATATGGGTATCAATGAAAAGGGTTCGACAAGTAAAAATATCGCGAGCCCAGTTATAAAATCTCAAACCAAATGTGACGGCTCCGTTAGGACGGTTTCTTTTTAATCTCCTCGACATAAGAAAAATAGTTGTGACGTCGTCAAATGATTGTTGTCTTGACTTGATGTCAAATAAAAAGGATTTACTTAAATTAAACTAAAAAGTATAAAATAATTTTTTCTTGAGCCTACCACATGTCACTATAAGTAAGTGCCTGGATACTGTAATAAAATTATGATTACATAAAAGAGACGAAAGAGATATACTTAATACGTCCCAAAATATCAAGACTCGACTGCTGATTTCACGATATTTGAGATGGTAGGCTAGACAACTCCGTTTTGTCAGCTTGACGACTACGCTCATCCTACCTCACGACTGTCTGGAGGACTCTTGGATGGTTATATTTTTTTTCTCGTCTGTAGAGCTGAATGGAGCCAAAATTTTTTTATCTACTTATTTTTTTATTTTGTGTGTGATGTTTCATTACGCTTCATTTCGTATTCTTTATACGTAAAAATTTCGGAGACCGTTCGCTGTGGGGTGAGTTTTTCGTTTGATTGACGCAAATACAGTGTCAATGCGATGAGAAGCATTACTGGCAATTTTTTTATCAGCCATCTAATTCTATACCTAGAAGCTTTTTCGGGGAGGGGGGGGGAAGCCACGTAATAGAGAATTACGTCAGAAAAATTAGCTGAAACAAAATAGTAAAACGAAAATTGTCTTTCAATAAAAAAAAATTTTCTTAAAATTTTTAACGGTTCTTGTTTCAATTTTGTATCGAATATACTTTTCATAAGATCCGCCGAAAATACCGTTTATCATAATTTTTTAAATCTCTTTCATTGCTTCCTTATAACGCTATAAAATATTGACTACACTTTGTTTCGAGATGCCAGACAATTGCAGGGACCAATAAGACAAATAGTTTGCACAAGAGATCAAAAACATAACATGGCCGCAGTCACCTTGAGAACAGTTTTACGATACATGCCATTGTGACCAGTGTATTAACATTCAATCATACGTATACAGCTGCAAAGTGCACCGCAGCTATTTATAGGCGTGGTGGGAAAAAGAATAGGCACACACAGCGGGTGGAGCGGTACCACTTGCAAAATAAATATCAAGGCTTTAGGTTGTGGGTTTTGCGGTGTTGTTGAAGTTTTCAGGTAAACGAACGGAGATGTATGCGTTTAGCTGGCAAAGAGAATTATCTGCGCCATCGATTTACAAATACTTGGATGGAAAGAGAAGCCGCGAGACGAGCAGGTAATTTTTTGCACTTGACTTTTCGGCTGGAAAAGGATTCGGGAGTTTATCTAATTTTTTACACTGACATTGTAAGAGTGGTCGATCGGGTGATTTTTCTAATTAAAAAACGAAGCAAGATACCAGACAGTGCTAGGCAACAGAAATAGGTTTTTAAAATTCAAAGTATTATTCGCGGACAAAATATTTTATCTCTTCTTTTTATTTTCTTAATTTTAATTTGCGTCAGGTCTAATTTAACAAAAAATACTATTCATTGTTCTTTAAAAGCATTTAACACGTATTAACTCAAATGGGATGTACTCAACAAAAATGTAATTAAAGTTTTATTTCAAACAATAATTGTTGGCAAGTTTTACTTTAATAGTCGAAAACCATGTAATAATTAGGCTGCTGCAACCATCGAGGTCAACGAAAAAATTTTTTTTGCTCATTAAGGCTGCTTTATTTCTCTGCACGAAGCTGGTTTTTGTCAGCTACAATTTTATTTTAAAATCTCTTAAATCTTACCGATTACTATTTTAACAGTGTACGTAACTTATTGCGTACTAAAAAAAGAAGAAAATTTGGAACTGATTGGTCCATCTTGTACTTGATTCGATCCACACTGCAAATGATTGAATTATTCCTACAGTGAAAGGAAATAAAATAGCCTAAAATCCTCGAATCACGTGTTTCGTCGATGAAAGAGGGAACGAGATTTACATCAGTCGTAGTAGTCTCCGAGTCTTCCGTAGAAAGAAGTCGGTCCATTGAGTACTCCACTTTGGGCGTAGTAAGGATAACCAGCTAGTGATCCGAATCCGAAACCTTCTCCGCGAAGGCTACCGTAATAAGGTAGACCCAAACGCAAGCTGCTATAGTCATCATAGTACCTGTTGTAACCACGATAGTTGCCAAAGCCAGCCGCATACTGTGGATAATCCTACGAATACAATATTGGTCGTGTAATGATCGAATGATTTTTAGTTTAATAGTTACAACTATGTAATTTTCACTGCAGTATCATCCAAATGATAAACTATTAGTTCGCACAGTTATATAAAGGATAAAAGCAACATTGTAATACCTCGTGGTTTTTATTTCAATAGACATGGAATACATATATAGAATAAGATATCATCAAAAAATGATTGAGCGAGTTGCTTCATTTATTTATAATGAGGGGAAAAAATATTCTTTTCATTCGAATTTTTCATAACACATCCAAGTTTAACACTGTGTGGAGCACAAAACTAATGAATCCTCGAATCAATTAGGCAAATGCAGCAACTCCAATATACACGTTCCACTCAAGCGAGTCCCTCATTCTCGGTATGCATGCAAAGTAAACACAAAATTACTTACATAGTATCCCGGGGATCCATAGAATAGCTCATCGTCTCGAGCGTAGACATTACTGAGGCTCCCCGAGTAGCCAATGTTTGATAGTACTCCAGTTCCGAGGGTATCGGTCACTCCAAGTGGAAAGCTCGTGTACGGACTCAAGAGCCGCGCATCGTCAATCTCTCGCTTGACGGACTTGGCAGGTGTCACTGCAGCTGTTGATACTGACGTTACAGCTAGTAACGCGAGAAATAGGTGTTCCAGCTACAAACAAAGATGATATTCGTGGTTTTTTAAAATCACCACAGCTCACGATTCTTAATATACGCATATGTATTGGAACAAGAGTAGATAGAGTATGATGGTTAATATGGTGAGACGATTTTATTCAACAAAAGTCAAGAGTTTTTATCTTTTGGTACTTTTTTTTGTAAAGTAAATGAAAAAGCACAAAATCCTACCGGTAACATCATGTCTTCCGTTTATCGCCAATGGCTATTAACTGACGGTTCAAATCGGTTGGGCGGATTTATATACCATGTGGCAATGGGAAAAAAATATCCGTCCCAAGCTGTACGTTTTTCTTGGCGTCATTGAAGATTTCTCTCGTAAGTGCGCGAGAAAACATATCAAGGTGGAATAGGACTGCAAATACGTTACATGCGCGCGCACACACACACACACACACACACACACACACACAGCCAAAGATCGCGAGAAACCTGTGTGTACTTCAATTGTAATTAAAAGGAGACACTTACGCAAAGCGTCGCAAGGATTGTTTCTGATGTTTCATAGATTATAACATAAAATGAACGATTCGGTACTCAAATAGAACTTGAAAACGTCTCACGTTTTGGAGAATCACGAGGTTGTTATTTCTTTGATTCATCGTTACAGAACAAATTGTATTGTAATCCATTTTAAAAACTTAATGTAAACATGCATGACATCAGGTACATGTTGCGTTTAACGACCTTGCACATTATTTTGCTGTACATGCGTGGCAGTTGTACCAAGAAAATCCATAACAACTGGGGCCACGTCACACTTAGTCCACTTACATAATGGGCCATTTAGAAGGGGAAAATTGGCACGTGTCAGCTGTAAGTGTCACCTGAACTCTTCATTACACAACCTATGTAAGCAGCGAATCCGAGAAAACTAAGAAGAAAGTTCAGTTGAGCAGCAGATCCTTGGGATTCCGCGTCTCCTTCTTCTCTGCGGTCACGATTGTTTTTCTCACGCTTCCAATTCATAGTAAAAACGCCCTCGCACACGCCTCTTGGACATTATGCAAATAGCCTCGATACAGTACCCATAGTCATCCCATCGAGGCTTGCGACTTTTTGTAGGCCACGTTATGTGGAACAGTTTTTTTTAAATTTATTTCTTTCTTTTTCCTTTTACATGCAAGCGTCGTTAGGTGAGTTCATGAAACTGGCGTTTTGCATGCACACCTATTGAAGCCGTAGATAAGTACCGAGTAGTATTTTAAACATAAATCTTGACTCACCGCTTGAATGCGTTATGTTGTCATTTTTTTAGAGTCATCCATCTCGTTATGATTTTATTGAAAATTCTTTAAATTTCTTGCTTGGACATTATTACTACGATGATATGCAGGTAAACGTACGTTAAAAACAGTGCTTTTGAAATGTACTGTTACTACATACGTATATTTCTGAAATCATTGAAAAAATTGCAACTACGCATGTGGAAAATTTGCAGGAGTGGACACTGCTATTCATTGTTCGTGTACAAATTTACTTGTGGGAATAAAATTTACGATGTACGAGAGAGAAATAGGTCCTTCGAGTAAACGTTTGAAAGTGCTCGAGTGTCCTTCCGTTCTCCCTATCTCGCTCTTAATACGGATTTTGCGGTTGCAAAGTGCATTGTTGTATTCCTGGTGGCTTTTACGCAAGATGCCTTTACGACCAAAGAAACGGATCACTGCGTTTTTTCACCTTCCTCCACCTACTCCATTGAGTTTGATGGAGCTGAAAAGTAATTTGCTCCAAGATACGTTTCGTGCAAAGAATGTAGGTGTGTCTGAGTGTTTTTTTTATGAGTAAATCTGTATTGATGAGTGTATTAGTTTATGAAGAAGTTCATATTAAATTTTATGAATAATTAGATAAAATATAAAAATTAACAACACTACAGTGATTAGATATTTAGTGTCAATGAATCATTTTGTTAACAATTGAAGTTGCTTAAGATAACTGAATACTTCAATTTTTAGACAAATATTACGACCAATAAATTATTGGAAAATCAGAAGCACTTTACAATCGTTGCATCCTAGTACCTATGATTTTTCGTTTAATTTAACTACTTTTATATTTAATAAGTTCTTGTCATAAATGCTAGGCTAAGAGCATAAGTATTTTCTTCAAAGTTATTACAAAAGTCAAGTGAGAATCATAGAGCTAGTGATACCTGTCAAATCGACATCACAAAATAAAAAAATTATGTTGCCACAACAGGTCGAATTTTGGTGAACATCGCCAATACTTCCAATGACTTTTACATTAAAGATATATAGTTGGATAAATGAGGGATGCCCTATTATACATATTTATTAAAGGATTCATTGATGTAATTTTTGGTCTTTTATTGACATATGATTCTATAACTGTGTACAATCTTTACATAAAATACAACTTTTATCATAACACATAAATAAGTATGTGAACAATACATAAAGTAAATGAATACATCGTTATATTTAATTATTTATTCTACATGCATTATTAATCATACAATAGATGAACATCGATCATTACGATGCAAACGTAATAACTATACCTATTTGTAGTTGATACTGAGAAAATAATATATTAAAAGAAATTTACGTAATGATAAAAAGAGCAATACTATATAGTTAAACATGCAATGCACCTCCTTGTAACATGTAAACTTTTCTTATCTTTAAGTGTTTTCATTTTTTATACATAAATTAAGTACAATAATACATATCAGATGTACTTTATGAATTCACTGAAAATAATAAGGTTTAAAAGCAGCAAAGAAAAATTTTCGTATAGATGTTTTAAAATAAAAAAAAATCTGACCAATCAAGTAAATAATAGTGGTTGGAAGACCTATCTCCTCGCTATATTTTTATTGTTTATCGCCTTTGGCGTTGAAATAAGCAACGTTAGGTATTTCAATGCACCTTGTTTTTCAAAGTTTAATTATTCATGATCATTGTGAATTCTAAGGTAAATTTACATCGTAAAAATTAAGAGAAATGAACAATCTAGAGCGATATGCCCAAATATTTTTTTTCATGTCTTGGAGATCAATGAAAAACAGAATAAGAGAGATAGACTCTCTTCGAATGTTAAGTATCTAGAGTGAGCTAGAAATTAAATGAAATCCCTCTTACAAATAGGCAATCCATTCACTGCCAGCAAGGGTAACTTTCGTTTCTGCGAAAAGGCTTTATAGAATACTTTTAAGAAAAACTCTTTAGAGTTATCAAAAAATAAGTAAAAAAAGTAAAAAAAAAAAAAAAAATAAAAAAAATACAAGAGCCACTTCAGAAGTTGTCAGAGCTGTGCAACAGCGAAAACTATTAATTACATCAACTCCAAAGTTATTATCTCCTCCTTTCCTTTCCCATTCAATTCAAATTACAGTACACAAAATTATACATAAGTAGTACTCCCTCAAGAGCTTCATCGTACCCACACACGGGTGCACCAATATAATGCGCAATAGCTCCGCACCTCCCTCTCATCCTTGTTGCGTCGACACGCGCTTTTACCGTCTCTTCAAATTTCTACATACCCTGACCAACAACGACACTCCAATCTAACGAAAACTTAATTAATCAAGTACTTGCATGATTTTAGAGAAAAACAAAGAAAAAAAAAAACGGCAGAAGAATCTCTTTTGTACATCTACGTGATACAACACCGTATCTCGTTCACCCCTCACTCACGTACTCGTGGTTCGATCGTCGCTCAATCACGTACTTAAGGCAGGTGCTCGTAGCCGTAGTACTCGGGCGCGTGGTGCACGTACTTGGGCACGGGATGGGGATGGGGGTGCAGCTGCGGCCCGACCTTCTTGACCACGGCGTTGAAGCCGTTGTGGTCGTCGGCCGTGTACTCAACGATCCTGACGCTGCCGTCGGGCTCGTTGACGCTGTAAGAGCCGTGAACCACGTCTCCGTCGCGTACCTCGTGCTGCGTCTTCACGTCACCCGTGTGCGGGTCGTGCACCCCGTAGTTGAACGTGTACTTCGGGTGTGCCTGAAACATCAAAGGAATCACTCTTTACCATCCACGCTGTGATTTTGGCATCGTATAGAGTATATTTTTAGGAGGATTTTTTTTTTTTTTTNTTCGCACAGATAAGCCAAATTGATCGCCCGCTATTAGCGGTGATTATCCCACTTCCTTTCCTTCTCTGTTTATTCGAGTACGTCGTATCCTACATACGTAAAAACTCGTGACATAATTATGTAAAAGTAAATAAATGGTTTTCAGCAGAGCCAATATGACAAAAATAACTGTTATGACACGGGTTCGATAAATCTGTACTCGACGTTGCGTATATAATCAATAAATTAGAGAGCCAAACGACTTTGCCCGTACATGCTTGATTAACGGTAATCGGCTTTTGCTAAAGCATGAGCCTTTGGCAATAATTAGACATTCGGTACCCACTCGTTAATAAAGGCAATATCATGTTCATATACAAGCAAAAGGTAAATCCAATAATTAAAATGATTTACAGCTTATCATGCGGTTTTTGAATTTAAAAAAATGATATGTTTTTCCAGTTTTTTTTTTTTTTTTTTTTTTATTTCGAGGCGTGCCAAAGTTCCACTTTTCCTAAATCCAGACCTTAGAAAGAGACTAGATTCTATCAACTTGATCAGCATCCAAAACAGCGATGTTTACGTGCAAAGAGATAAAATTGGTTTTATGCACGATATTCCGAAAATTTACGACGTCCGATCCATAAGATCAAAAGTCGCGTTATGAAGGCCTGTGAAAAACTTTCGGACGAAAATAGATCAGCGAGACAGAAATTCAGAGGGATCGATGACCTTCCACGAGGCTATTAATTTTCTACGGAAAATAAATGAAGTGGATGAAAATAACATACACCGGTGACGTTTCATTAAGTGACGGGCAAAGCCGACAGGAGGTAATAAAACACATTGACTCAAAGGTTTGTGAGATATTTTGAGGGGAATATATGACCCACTGTGTAATTTTGTTTTTTTGCTTGCCGAGGTGCAGGTAAATTTTGACGATAGGGAGTGTGCAGTACGTGTTTTTCGAACGATCTTTTAACTGAGTGAAGTAGAAGCTCATGGAAACAACAACCAACAACTAGAGAAATCATAAGATGGTTTGGAGAGTTTTTGAAAAAAATATTAATACGCGAGAAAATTGAAAATTTACATAAAAAAGTAGACGTGTACGAAGGAAAAGATTTTCATAATGCCGAGGGAAAAATGTTGCGATTTTCGAGATAAACGGAATTATCTCCAGAGCAATCTCGTGGACTCAAATATTCAAGATATTTCACGTTTGAGCTGATATTCGTCACGCACAACCCTTAAGTATTCTTGAAATAAACCAAAAACAAAAATAATTCTTTTCTGTTATTGTAAATTCCTCTAAATCATCTCCCAAAATATCTTGTGGGTAATATTAAAAGGAAATATGGAGCAAATCTATTGTTTTATAGAACATACTAATGTAATGTAATATATAAGCTGTAAAACCTGATACGTTTGCTATTAACTGTGATCACGTTTCTTACATCTGTCAAAATATCAGGTCATCTCATTGGAATAAAAGTTTCATTAACGGACAGACATGATGATGTCCAAGAAAAAAAATCTTCTGATTCCTTAACTTTATCCTACCAGTTATGTATATGCGGTACGTCTGGACGCTACGTGTCGAAAGTAGGAAAAAAAAATCCATACATACATGCGTGGTCAGTAACGAAAAAAGCTTAGGACATATATATATACGGTGTATTGCGTCGACAAGAGACCCATAAAAGAAGTCACATAAATGAAACAACAATGGATCTTTAACGGCTCCTAAGGATAGATAATAAGAGAATAAGGGAGAGAAAGTGGACAAAAAAATGAAAAATTACGTCGTCAAAAAGGTGCCCTGAAACGTAATAATCACCTGCGTTGCTACATTGACTACACTAAGTACTCTAATGAGTGTTGTTTTATGTGACATGAAGTATTTTTTCGAGGGTAATACATTGTGAGGATTATCATTCATTTCGGAATGACGAATGTATTGCACGTGATCACGAGTTAACGAGAACTGCGCGTTAGTTACATACGATGGCACTCATCATCGTTTGCCATGTGTAGCAAGGATTTTTGTAAGAACTGTAAACCGTGGATTAATGAGATTCACCAAAGAAAAACATAAAGTTTCGTGAATCGATTGGAATCTGATGTAATTTATTTAAGTAAATTTATCTTTGTGAAACATGTAAAAAGATGAATTTTAATTAACTTCAATGTCTGGCTTATGAGCTGGATGACTTAAATTAAATCTTACTACAATTAACTTTAAAAGCATTGCTAAAAAAAAGTTACACGTCAGCCTCGCTTTATTACCGATCAGCCACAAAAATAACGATTTTAGCACGAGACATATCGTAAATGTGTCTTAGTTGAAAAGTATCGATTAAAACGAGATTGAAAGAAAAAAAAATGAAAAGTAAATTGGAATACATATCTCAGCAAAGCGTCTTCACAACTATTACCTAAGTGAAGCTGCTTTCACCTTTCAAATACCGAGTAGTCCTCTATCAAATTTTTTGTTTATCTGCTATACGTTAAAAAAAAAGTTTCCCAAACCCTTGGCACGTCACGATTTGATGCATCCAAGAAAGGCATACACTATCGTCCACACTAAAATACAGATAAAACTAAAAAGTGAAAAAACAGACGAAAATACAAGAACTTGTTGAGCTACAACAACGAATTTCAATAAAAACTTCCCCTCGCACTGGGTCAGAGTCGAGTCGTTTGAATAATCGATCAATTATGCTGACGTACCTACTTGTGGTTGGCAAAAAAAAGTTTCAAAATAAATTCTTTGGCATTTAGAAATCTTAAATTATCCACGAAACTTGTAATCAAACGTTTTTTCCTTTATTTTTTCTATCTACGATTAGATGATGAAAAAAAAAAAAAAAAACAATCAAAATGTGTCCATACTATAAGCACAATAGACGTACCAGCGACACGTACTTACGTATGCAACAATAACAGGCGTCGTAAAAAAAAGGAGGAAAGAAAGAAAGAAAGAAAGAGTTAGTGGAGGTAACGCTCAATTAACCCATACCGCGAGTATGCATGCAAAAAAAATACATACACGAGCGCTCAGCTGCAGAGAACCCAAGAAATGTCGTAACAGCTGCCTATAGCACCACGAAAAAGTAAAATAAGCTTGCGAAAACCACATCCTTCGCCCGCGAGCCTCAGCGGCGCATCCTGTAATTATCTCAGGCGACACATCTATCCATACCTCCCATAGATCCCTTCAAATTCTCTCTCACGGATGGAAATAAAAAAAAAAAAAAAAATACCACCAGAACAGCCACAGAGAGAGAAAGACACAGCCCGCGCTGGGGAGCGGGACCAATATATACAAATACACAGGCGGAAAAAATAAAGTATGTCTGTGGAGTACTTACGTAATAGTCGTGCTCGTGATCGGGATCGTGGGCCAAAACGTGGGGCTTGATGTGGTGGAGCTCGTGGTGCTCGGGGGCGATGTGGTGGTGGAGAGGCGCGGCGGAGACCGCGTGCACAGGCACGGCTACCGTCGGCAGGACGGCGTGGCCGTCGTGGTAATCCTCGAGGGCGGCGTAGTCCGCGTAAGCTGCGTGGTGCTGGGGGTGGCCACCGTTGTAGCCTATCACCAGACCATTGCACCAGGCTATCAGCGCCCCGAGTATCCCCAGCAACTGCGTGGGTCGTTGTTATTTTTGTTATTGTTATTTTTGCTGACGCTGAACGGATCATTTTTTGTGAAGTGAGAGATGACGTGTGATCATTGATTAAGTATTATTGCGGTTTGTTTAAGCATCAGTTTATTAAATTCTAAGTGTTCGTAAATATGTTTGCTTTTTCTTTTTTTTTCATAAAAATGATTGATACTTATGTCATTTGATCAATACAAAAAGTCAGGCAATATCCCATTTGTTTACCAAAAAACCTTACAATAAAAACTGACAGCTTATAAAAAATTTTCCTTATGAATAAGGTACATCAATTTTGAGAGTGGCATACTTTGATTAACTGGAGTTTCCTGTAGAATAATATATAATAATATGTAATGATTCTCAAACTACCTACGTATTACATCTGGAAACTTTAGTTTGTATCAACACTTGTAAAGTTACTTTTCGTTTGTAGTTTCTGATTTCAGCTTTTAAGAAGTATTAAATAAACTGTTTAGAAATATAACATCAGTTTGAAAGTTAAAAAATCAAAGAAAGTTCTATTATTGCCAAACATAGCACGTCATCGGAAATATGTGATTAAATTTTAAGACACTTTACAAACAGGAGATCCCCCTAAATTTAACGATTGTGTACACCATTAGTGCTTCACCGAGAGTGTCGACTTTCACGTGCATAAGCTGAATAAAATCCCTGAAAAGCGAATTTCCTTCGTATTCTTCCTTTTTTTTCGAAAAGCGCTGTCTTAAGAGCTCTATTGTTGAAGCGATACGCAGAAAGACATTTCTTTTCCCAGAATTAAGGAATGTGGGTAAACATTGAAAATTTTTTTATAACGTATTGAACCGTTGGAAAGTTTGGAAAAGTGGTAAGATTAAATAATTTTTATATTTTTGAAAAATAACTTGATACGTATTTTGTAAAAAAATCATGAAATAAAATTATTGATTTTTTGAAAACCATTTAGTAACTGTATTGTGATTGGAAATTCGAGTGATATCAATTATAAAGTTATCATCAGTGTCTTACTCTATATTGGATGTCAGTGTTTGTGATTTTTCAATTTTTCAATTTAATATTGTAAATCAATTACCAAGTATAACTTAATAATTAAACAATCAATTTAATCAACATGAAAACATTACGTATTGCTTCAGAAGAGTAAACATGGAAAAAGTTTTCTTCTCTTCCCTCTGTCCAAATTTTAAAAAGTAATTTTACATAATCAGACCTTATCACTTTCAAACAGTTTTTACAATAGGTAAAAACTCTCAAGCAAGAACATACGCTTTTATACGTATTGTCCCAGAAACTTTAATTCGTCAGATTCGAAAAAGATGCAGTTTATGAATATTAATACACCTATATTAACACAATTGTTATTAACAAAAGTATTAAAGCAGTTGATAGTAAATTTTGTAGAGATTACAGAGACTTTGATATTCATAAATTTAAAATATTCTGTCTGATCAATTTCTCATTTAGTGTTTCTTGTTCTTACGTTTACTTGAGGGGTTGAAATAAAAAATAATTTTTCAACTGATAAAAACCTCATTATTTAGTGTAGCTCAGTAGTAGAAACAAAAAATTTCATCAACTTTTTTAAAGTCAACAATAGTCGTGCAGTATCTTTATTATGAGAAATTTTAAAAACTGTTCGAATGACTTTAGTCATATATGTGCACCAGAAACTATATTTCAAATAGCCTTAGTATTTTTCAAGAAAATTTAGTGAATGGAAATTTGAAGTTCTTTCTGTAAGTTTAATTAAAAATTGTGCTGAATGGGATACTTGAGATCTAAAAAAAAAGAAAGAAAAAAAAAAAAAGAAAAGAAACTCAATAACTTTCCATCAAAAAAGTTTACTCGTGTACTTTTAAAATTGAATTGGCTTTGGCAAAAATTTTATGCCGTACCACACTTAAACACGACAAAGTAATCAGGCCTTTTGCAATTCAAATCCACGTGCAACTCCGTATTCATTTTTGAGCTCAGTGTACACGCCCCAGACTTCCCTTGAAGGTTCACGCAAAGACTGTTTACTCATCACTACGGCAAACACGTGTAGAATAGTGCCTTAAACTTCAGCATTGATTTCTAAACGTTTTAAGGAATAAAAGTTCTTAGCAGTGAGATGCTCAAACGGAAAGATCCATTCTCTGTATTTCCTTCGCAAACGGCAACAAAAGCGGCGCTATCACTGGAGGCCCGAAACAATGACTCGTCCCGGTATCCGTTTCCACACGAAAGCCGGAAAATTTCCCAATTCCAGAGATCGTCGCACGCATACACAATTTTTTTTTTTCCCCAACTGGCAAAGATTCCTTTAATCTGTAAGGCAAGAATTCACACGAGCCAAAATTCACGGTGATACTGCACAGGCGTGTATCGCACCGAATTCCATCGGATTGTACCATCGTTTATACGCACGTACGTGTTTGTTCTACACTTTTTTATGTAGAAAGAAACAGAGGGAGAGCGCGAGACAGTACAGCAACAATAAGTACCCAAGGAAACGGAAGCGGCTTACGCAACGGCTCTCTCGTCCTCGTAATATACACACATACGTATACGTATACGGTGCGTCGAGGAAAGTCGTACAGAGAGCCGTGCACTCGGGCGATATTTTAATAGTCACTTTTCTCGCGTATGCTCACGAGCTGGTGCACGACGTCGTAATAACGAGGGGTGTCGTGGTGCCGTGTTAGCTCTGACGAGAGAGCGCCACGAGACACTTTATGACTGGCACGAGAGAGCGTCGACAGAGAGATGATTTGTCTCTCGAGGCTTTTGTGACGTTTTTTGCTCTCTCGTTACAACCATCTCCAATGCAACCGTTGCATTGAAAGTCCATGGATGTTCACGTATCGTATCTTCAGGAAAACTTCGGAGCAGCCATTTTCTTTATAAAGGGCTTTTCTCGAGTTCGAGATTATATTGAATTTAACGATACGTTTAGCTGTAAGACATCTTTTTGCAGGATTACGTTGAACGAATACAAGAAAGAGCTTTTAAAAATGTCATTTAAACTTTGCTCTCTCTAATTGAAACAGGGGACAAATTTTGCTTTAATGGAAGGCCCTTCAGCGATAAGCAGCTTATTGGCATTCCCTTCGATGATGACTACGACGATAAGTAGTAAATTTTCAAGGATTCATTGAAATTTATATTACTATATTCTCACACTCATTATTTGATACACTAAAATTGCCAAGGGACAGCAAAAAAAAAAAAAAAAAAAATCGAGATAAACATAAAACATGACGAACATATCCCATCCTTCTTTGATAACATAAAAAAACAAGCATTAATTTGAGCTTTCTGAGTCGAAATTAACAATTCATATCAAGCTGAAATCAACTTTTCTTGGTAACCTTACAACTTCTATCGATCTCCATAACTTGCTTTTTTGTTTAGGGGTTAATTAACAAAAATAAACCCTCACAGTTTGACTACGCACCGTAACTAATACACACATCAATCAAGTAATAGTAAAAATAATAATAAACCAAAGTATCAAGCATACCTGCAGCATCGTCGTATGAAATAGCGTCGCACAATATTACAAGAGGCAAAACAGTCGAACAATATTAAGAGCAATCGCGTGCCTAAAGGACAAAACAAACCAAAGTAATGAATAACGACGAGTGAATACCGGCTTGTTTGCGTTAGAGTTGTGCGCGAAGACACTGATAGCATCATCTTCGGCCGATGGGCTTATATCCATCTCCCACCCGGAGGTCCCCACTGGCCGCCACCACCGCGTTCACGCATCTCTCTCTCTCTCTCTTTTTCTCCTCGTAAGCCCGTATACAGCGTACCTACGGCCGCAAAAACGAGAGGTCCCATTCCCTCCACTCCTTTCGACCCCCACCCTCGTGAAACGATCATCCATCCGTCGCTCTTTTTTTCTTGGCGCTGAACCCTTCGCCGGAGGGTTCGCTTACTGCGGCTCCTTTCTCTGTCTTCGTGCGAGGCCTCCCACCTACCACCTAATGCGCCACACGAGCCAACGAGTCGCACGTGTCCCAGAGCTCACTCAAGTTGGACGAGAGTGTTATACGGTATTACCTCCCATCATGGATATGCATACATTACAAGGTTGAGTTTTTTACCCTCATTGGTGAAGTTTTGTTGCCACTTTAGATTCTTTTTTTTCTTCTTCTTCTTCTTTTTTTCCATAGCTCGAGAAAGAAAAGAGATACTCTATTTGTTTCGAAATCAAAGTGGCACCATTTGATGTTTCGGTGCTTAGTTTTCAAGATGAATAAATCGAAACTAAAATTCATAGTGAAAATAATTTCTCTGATAGCTTAACAGGTTAACATTGTTATTCATCTCACTTAAAAGGAGGTTTTGTTAATAAGCTGTAGCTTCTAGCTGTGAGGTTACGGTCTTTGGGTTAAGTCAAATGCTTCGCGAGGATACCAACGTCAGCTGGTCGCACTGAATGGCTTTGAAAAGACAATCAATGGTTTTGATCGGCATCGAGATTTTTTGCTTGTCAAGTAAGGGCTTTTTTAATCACAAAATTTCTGGCTATTTGAAATCGCTTATCACAAACTTGCCAACAAACAAAATTTGTTAGCCTTTGGAATGACGAATGAAATGGAAAGAAAAAAGTTAATCGATTTAAGGTGTGGAAAAAATTTCGCTTGCAAATTACAAAATTACTCCGCGAGATAGCAGGGGATAGCAAGTTTATTCCATTTGTATGCAAAAATGTTTTGATAGAATTAGAAATGGAGTAGTCTATATCTTCAGCTTTGCGATTGTCGATTCTGAAGTTAGAATCGAGTTTTCGATGATTTTCATGAACAAACATTAGAATCTTCCTGGGCAAATGTTTCCCAGGCAAGCTTTATAATGAGTGACACACGTTCGCAAGTGCTGATAACATTGCTATTTAAAAAGACTCGAAAATTTTGTGATGGATTGAATTCACGGAATACAATGGAAATTTATGACCAAAATTGAATAATAATAATAATAAAAAAAAAAAACTTTTCTCGTGCGAAAAAAGATGTCGGAAACTGAGAGCACACGCATCATCACGACAAAGGAATGAGAATGAGACGCGTCGACTCATAAAGGAATAAAAAACGAAAAAAATAAGAGAAGGTACGTTGTGAGTCTCTGCAGTGCAATTAGAGAATCTCAAGGAAGGCAATAGAGCGTCGTCACCATCAAACCATCATCATCATCATCTCATCATCATCACCATCATCATCGAGGAAGAAAAAAGAAAAAGAGGAAAACGTAAGTATCCTCGTGTCGAAAGTGAAACCAAGAGTGTTCCACGGCGCATAAAGAGGAGACAACCCACGGTGACTTGGCGATGTTTGCACCTACTTTGCACGTCGAGAATCGTTTCACAGCCCAGTTTCGCTCCGCTTAGCGCAGCTCAACCTCACAGAGGCGTGGCAAGCTTGTGCCCATACATCCATATACGCTATGTCCACGCGTTGGAGGACCTTTTTCCTCGCTTTTTCCTCGCTAAGGTGAGCACAGTTGCGCGACGACGCAAAAGTACCCACATGGCCAAAAGGAGCCCACGATGCAGGTGTCGCAAACATTTCGTCCCATTACCCGAAAGTAGTTCCGTCTCGTATCCTAATGACCCTTGGCTCGGTCCTTGTTTATGAGTATTTTTCTTACACTTCTTTTTACTTCGTCTATCGAATCGAATGCGAGGACTTTCCCTCGGAATGTTTCAATGTACTCCTTCTCTCTTTTTGCCTGTGCCCCCTCAATGGGATGACTTTCCTTTGGGACGCCAAAGCAAGGAGACGTCTGGTCCAATTCTCCCCTCTTGTTTTTAATTCCCCAACAAATGGAATACCAATGGCCCTCATTTTCGGATTACCCTCCGGGTTTCGTCAATGGAGCATCGCGAAAGAGCCACGATGGCTGATGAACGAAACATTAATTGCCCCCCTCTCGAGATAGGATGGAAGGAGAACGAGTCACGTAAGAATCGACGGGCCACTGCGAAGCCTCGATACTTTTGTGTACACAATACCCGCACGGCGCTTCCGTAACATCCACGAGGCGTCCGCGATTCTTTATGTAACGGAGGAGAGCAGAACCAACATAATTTCATAATAGAGAGCGACTGCGAGTTTACGTGTGTCTACGACGGGGATTGTAGGTGAGCGCGAAAAGGTCGCTTTTTCTTTCAAAACCCCCCAATTGCGAATCCATACGACAGAGCCATCGAAGCGAGTCGCGGTGATTTTCGTCTGTTTTTCGTGGGCCAAACAACTTAATGTTGACGCGTGCGTCCGAAAAGAGACACACGTTTGTCGCAATCTAGGGTAATAATCGGTTTGCAGCGAGAGAGCACTCGAGCGTACAGACTATCGAGATTGGGCGCTCATGCCAATGAGCGCTAATTGCGTGTGTACGATGCTTTTGTTAACACACGTGTGAAATTAGCTTGTATCTATATTTATCGTGCCAGACTTTCATGCGTGGATATACATATGTATATGTATGGATGATTTCATTCGGTGCAATGTTTAGGAAACACTGGCTCCGTTGTTTTAACAACCTCTCATTAATGCCATATCTTGATATTACGAGATTAGTATTGCGAACATTGTGCTCTCTTTCACCGATCGCGTAATCCTTGGGTTTTGGGATGCTTTTATCGTCCTCGTTAATATGGACGATGTTGGTTCGTTTTTTTGAACAAAACGAAGGTCCTTGAACGAAGCACCGACGTGGGAGCCTTGTGTGAAAATTTTGGTTTCAATGGTCGAAAAAATAGACAGCCAGATAACAAGAAGAAGATAATAAAACGAGCATCCTGCTGACATGATACCTACACACGTGGTGCACGTCCAACATTTGGAATATAGATATATTTATGTATGCTCGCGAGTGCGTGCGTGGTCATAATACACAAATCACGATGCTCTCCCTCCAGCGCACCTGTACTTGTAAAAGAGAAAGAGATGGAGGCGGGCGCGTGGCTGTGTAGAAACACTTCCCTGATGAAATCACGCGCGGGGTATACAAGTCTGATGGCAGCGAGTGGTAAACGAAATCCGGCCGAAAGTTTGCACGTGTGTTATGCCGTTGTATATACCACTTGGCGTGCACGCGCGCGTGTGTACCCATTCATCGGACATTGGAGGGCAGTCCAGATGATATGGGGATTGCTTAAGCCAGACATTGTTCGGAAGGGTAATTAGCGACGCGCGTCTGTGGAACTTCTATATGTGGGTCTCTACGTATTGTATACACTGGGAACACTTGTATGCCCTGTATTTTACATTTTTGTTACTTCTTCTTCTTTTTGGTATGTATCTTTTATACGATGATGTTGTTTTTATTCCACAAAGGAAGCTTGTTGGGCTTACTTTTATCTAGGTTTTTTTGTTTCATCCTCTTTTATCAACAGTCTTACGTCAAAGTGCGATGTACACGTTTGATAAGAGTCTTATTTTTGGGCGGATGGTGCTGAAAATGAAACAACAGCGTGAGAGCCGAGAGACAAAGGGTTTGGGTGTATATACCTAAGAATGTATACGTGCAAGCTGACGCGCTGTTTGTCGCTAAAAGCCAAGGACTGATTTCAGGAAACGAGGTTTGATGAAAAATAGTTGAGCTTGTTTTTGTGGTCCAGCAGTTTTTAAGCTCCGTTGAAAGGATTTTTATCTGCAAGTTTAGTAGCTAGTTAAGTTGAAAAAAGTGAAAATAATTTTGCTCACATGAATTTCGTCGCGTTTTAAAGAATTCCTTTTTATTTTTGTCTCCAATACCTATCAACATAAGAGGTAGTTTTTGGGAAACACAGACCTTACGTTGAATTGGAGATTGTCCAATATTTTCAGATTTTCATAAATGATATTCCAATTTATTCGCTAATCATACAGTCGACTATGGAATTCATTATCTCTTTCCAGTCTGCAAAGTAGCGTAATACGTTACCATGTCGATACAGAGAACATATTCCGTGGCACATGTTCGCGAAGTACATCAATTTCAGGAACGAATGTAACGCGGCTCGCCAATCATTCAATCGTTAGAGTAGCCGCACATGCACGCGAGCGCACGAGCGAGTGTAGGTATGGATTAAACAAAAAAAAGAGAGAAAAGTGGCGGAGAGAAGAAGATAACCGAATGTACGCAGCAGCAAAGTTTGCATTAGCCGGATTACACTTCTTCCGGCATTAGTTACACTTGCATCTCGAATTCCTAGTAGACTTTTTTTGCCCTGGAAGAGCCTTGGTTTCGGTAACCAATTTTCACACACAGATTGTGCAACGGTTGGTTTATACTTGCACATAATTTTCTGGGAATGAAGGATCACCCGGAAAAAAAAATTGGCAAACTAAAATTTGTTGTTATGCTGATTTTAAAGTCGTTTCAGCTGGTGTTTTTCTAAACTGTTATGGTTAAACATTTTTAGAGCCCCTATACTAATTGCATGCATTCCTTAGAGTGTTTAAGGATATATGATAAGCAGCGATTAAAAAACTACGCGTTCATCCCAAATTATTAATTGTATAGAATGAAAGGTTTAAAAAAAGGGGGAAAAAAATTTGAGATGATACCGTTTAACTCAACTAACGACCCAAGGAATACGCATAGGTAATAGTGATTTTTATTATTCCAGTTCAAATTTGATGATGAAAATTTTAAGCATCATCTTTTTCAATCTTTTGTACAACTTGTTCCGTTTATTTTTTAAAAATTTTTGCCTTCATTTATACGTCCTGTCTATTTTTTTCCAGTTAACTCATACTTTTACCTCAATGGAGTTAAACAAGACACTTGAAAACCGAAAATTAACAAATGTGCGCGTTCTGCCTGATTACTGAAACATAAAATTTTCATACAAACGAAACAATGCGTGTATGGGTAATTTGCTTCAGGGAAATTTAGGAACCAAACTCGACCAACAGCAAGAACGAAAAAGCTCGACAAATGAAATTCTCATGGGCGCATAAAGTCCAGCTACGACGTCGATTCCCCGTGGTAGAGTTGCGCAACAATTTATCATGAATGAGACACGAGCCGGTAATCGAATGTTAAAACTGGGACGCTCAAAGTACAGATTGAACCGGATGTTTTGAATGTCTCTCCGTTCTCGTGGTCCACGTGTGTATGTTATGTATGTGTACCTGTGTATTTACTCGCCATGGATTACGCCATTTCCAAGTGATAGTGCTCTAAGAGAAAGAGACACCAACTCCCGGGAGAGCGGATCGTATGAACTTTGCCACTCGGTAGCTATACAGTACATCACACCAGAGAGGAGTTTTCCCTTTCCCTTTGGATGCAAACCAAGTGAGCGAAGGCAGCTAGCCTCCGTTGTTTTCATACCATTTTCTGCGTGTGAATAGTCGTCATCTCAAGTATATCCTTTCGCTGTAGCGTACAAGTATTACGTGCATCTTAATGGGATCTCACAAATGTTTTGAATTCCTCACAAGTTTGCATTTACCCTCGTGGCTTCGTCGCAAGGGAGGAGATGGAGTCGATAAATTGTTATTGGCGGTTGGGAGAGGAAAAGCTTTCCACGACCTTGTTTTCCTGAGATAGCTTTGTTCTTTTCATGTGATAGGAAGAAGAACAGACACGTGATTTAAACGTATAATTTTGCGGTTAAAACTGTCATTCTCGAAAACTATAAGAGAATAATAGTCAGGAAATTTTTTTTACTACCAAATTAGTTATGTCGTCCCATGGGTCTGAAAGTATATATATATATATACTCAGGCCTTTGCGTATTATGCTCACATATGAGTATATAATATGTATGTAAATTGAGAAAGGTTCGACTGCTGTTGGCTACACGCTCTCGTGACCGGGTAATGGCGATGGAGGGTAAAGTCTCGCGACGGGCCGGTGATTGCGGATTAACGAGCATCTGTGCTTTCCAGAGCTCTCGCGTAGTGCCTATAAATTCTATACAGGTGTGCGATGTACGTGCACGTGTGTCTCTGTGGGTACAAAATTCAGACAGAAGCGTGAGCTCGCTCCTCGTAATTTTCTTTTCTTTTTTTGTGCTTCATGTTTACTTCGCGTTTACTCTCTCGCATTGGGTTGGATCATACGACGTCAACTTTTATTTTTACAGCTCGTTTTACGTTTTATTTAACGTGCATCGAGAGATCGCGTATATTGATACCCGAAATCTTTGACGACAAGTTTTTATCGAACAAATAAAAAGATAGTAGTCGTAGAAAAAAGGAAGAAAAAAATGGTCTTGGATCACTTGCTGGGTCATGTACTAGGGACTAAATAAAAGTACATACTAATAGGTGCGAAGGCCTTCAATGCTTGAAAAATAGGTATTTATACTTTGTACATTCGTTGTTGTCTCTACATAGTTTTTGTGGCTTTTTTTCATGCAAGATGATCTAATTCTTTTTAGATGTCCAGAAAGTAGAGAGATCCTAATTAAATCTGGGTCTGGTTTATTTTTTCACGATTTTTTAGTGGTTTAATACCATCTGTGAGTTTTTTTGTGTATGAATTCATAACTTTCATTCTGAACAATCGATGACTTTCGAAGGCTACGATAAAGATAACTGCATTGCACCACATTCAATAGATTTCGTTTTGATGGCATTGCCAGTATTCGCAAAAAACCATTCAACTCTTTTAAAAAATGATTATTTGTAAACGTATTTATGGTCAGTTTTAACTACTTTATATAAAAACGCCTAAAATTCAAGTGCTCAGATTTTTATTTATAACTTTAAAGATATTGTACTTGAGAAAGTAGTATACTACATAATTAGAAGTAAAAGTAGGATATAAAAGTTCACGTAGTGTTGCCACCCTAGTTTTTATCCCCAGTATCGATAGAAAAGTATTTATGGCACACTATAAAATTTTTTATTGCAGCAGATAAAAGTTTTGTTTTAGTAAATACAAAAACATCCTAATAATGAAAGGTACTAATTGGTTCATACAGTATATCATTACTCTAACATATCCTACCATATCATATCACCATGCAATCAACATCCATATGATTGTTACGCACATACATAATTTATATACAACATTCCTGTCTTCTTCTAGGAAGCATATACTCTTATTGGCACCCATCAAGATACTCATGTTTCCCCTAAAAATACAAGTCACGTCGTCACAAGTATGCTACAAAAACACATTCATTCAATGTGCGTAAGTGCACGTCTCCTCGCTTACACTTCCTTTCTTTTAGCAGCATATACTTATCCGCAACTTAATTATAGTCACCAGTGCGTACGATTCTGTGTCGTAATTCGTATTTCACGCCTTCTCTTTTTACTCATCGTATCTCTATATGGTAGCTGCATACATGGGCGTGATGCATACGATAGTAACTGACTTGGATGTTCAACGAGGTTTCACTACTTGTGTTGTAGCTAATGACGTGATGGAAACAGAAACAAAAAATAAAACTACTTTTATGTATGTCATCAACATTTACCCCTGGATTATGTGGATTTTTTTCAGAAAAATAAAAAATAATAGCGTAAAGAATTTGAATGATTCATATTGTTATTTATTTTTTCATTTAAGAGAATTCAATGGGTATAATTCCATAAATAGGAGGCAAAAGGTTTGATTATACGAATAAAATTAAGCATTAAGTCATACTCTGTTTTTAATCAGTGGAATTTCTTACAAATCGCAATAGATGTACAAAATTTTGACTTGTTCAACCATCTATCTTTTTGTAATTAGTACATCATATGTCTATCTAAGCAGTATTATAGTGCACTGTCCCTCTTTAAACTCTTTATTCCAATCTACGTGACAAAATCATTGACAGCAAATCTGTTAACACGTATTTATCTTGTCAACCGTGACATCACATTCTTTTTAATAGAAAGTCTAATATCATGGATACATGTCTCTTGCTTGGTCATTTTATAGCTTGTCTGAATAATTATGTATTTTTCCATTTTTTGGTAAACTCTTTTATCCCTACCCAATAAGTATATTGAAAATCAAGCGTCACATTTAGTCAAAAGATAACAGATTGAAATGAAATGTTGTGAATATATACACGATGTGTTCTTATATATTTCGATTTTATTTTTAACAAGTGTACGTTGGAACTGTGTTCTTTTCTTTCTTTTTAATAAAAAGAAAATGGGAAAAAAAATATCGATACCGATAGGATACTTGCGCTACGAGCTTTTCCCGATAACATTGATTTTTACTTTCACGACGTATCTTTTAGTAAGTATAGCATACATTCTAAAGCTTTCAAACTGAGCTACGATTGGAGTTCATTGTATACAAGTGGTATACTTTTGACAAAGGTATTTCATGATGTCTTCCTTAACTTTTTTTTTCTTTTTCCATTAAAGTTCCTGAAGCCATTCTTGACCCATTTTGAGAAATTTGGAAAACACCCTGGCATTGGGAAGAGAAATGTGTATAATTTTCGTTGCATATGGTATCAATCATTTGCAGAATAATGTTACAATCAATCCACTTAACAGAGGTACAGTATAAGAAATTCGAGTAAAATGGAAAATTTTAGTCATCTTTAAAAGCTTTCAATGAACGCCCATAAAAATATGTATTATTCGTAAATGCGTCGTCAGTCATTACTGAAAAGATTACATTAATTGCAGCCATAGTTCCTAGTGAAAGCTTTAACTTAAGAGAAATCCAGTAATAGCAGCAAAGATAATTTTCTACCACTCTAAATGTAGTTGATGGCAACTGGTGACAAATGCTCGCGTTTTACCACTATATTGCACGAAACCATGAACTCACTCACGTGAGTATAATGAGAATTTTATATGTATGTGTCATTTTTCCACTATAACCCTATTCCTAAATAGTTCAGAGAATAAAATAAATCCTGCCAAATTAAAGTCAAAAGAAAACAAAATACTTGAAAGTTGTTTGATTGTATTTATAATTATATAATTATATTATATACTTAGCATGCATTACAAACTACAATACAAGACAAAAATAGAAAAAAAAATGTGTCCAACACAAAAAAAAGAGAAAAGATATTTACCTCAATAAATAAAAATAATGAATCCTAATGATCCTTCCAAAATAAGGGTGAATAATTTCATAGTATAATTTTAAAGTTGATTTTCAGCAAAAATAATATTGCTTCTATTCTTCATTATGATCACTAATTCTTCTTTGCTGCATCGATAGCAGTATAGTAACTCTATCCGGCGTACAGAAGGCACATCCATTAGTTAAAGCCCGCCAATGAAGCGTAGAATCAACTTACCTATTCAGGCTATACTTAAAAACTAAAAACCTTATTTATGCCCGAGAATAGAGGGAACTTGTGGGCACACCTCGGTGGTGATGTCTAAAATCCTCGTCTACACTGCACGCGCATCTACACTTGGTTACACATCAGCTCGTTTTTAGGGCTCGGCTGTATCACGTGTATGCATACATGTATATTATACACACCCGGAGTACGTAAATACATCCCTGCAAGGATACGTCCCTCGGCTAAAAGATGTTCCCGCTCACTGTGATGTTCAGTAGTTACTTGTACAGTAGAGCGTGACATTGATCTGCTGCTGGCTTGTGTTTTATTAAAATCACGGTGCGCGCACTCGCAACAATACATGCCTGCAGCTGTTGAATACACATTGTGCAATACTATGGGGAGCAAAGTTGGTGGAGTTTAATGCATTGTATACACGTGTAGACGCGCGTGTACACGCTTTTTGGAAATGAATGGGCTGAGAAGGTACGGTATTGTTTACGTTCACGTATTGGTAATATGAGCAGCTACAGTTTTCTCGGTCTGTTTCTTGGCATGAATGTTTGCAAATGATGGACCATTTTCCTATAGCCGTCCTTTTTAATGTACCTTGAATTGGGACGAATAAAAAAAAAAAAAAAAAAATTTTCTATGTTTTCGTTAATTAACTGATACAATTATCAAAAATACACAGTCAATACACCAATGCCTACTTTTTATAGCTATGTTCATCTCACGATTGTTTGGGGATTAGTTGGAACAATTTACAAAATTTGAAGAGAACTGGATGGTAAACTTCTATTGTGTCAGTTTTCATCTCAGTCAAACCAGCGTTGTCTAACGACAACAGCATAATTAAAACTAATAATAAATCAAGAAACCTTACTCAGCTTACTCGTAGCTTTACCGATCGTGATTTTACGATTTTCGAGCCAATCGAGTCAAAACTTATAAACACAGCAATTACAAATTTATCACCGAGACATGAATTACTCGATTAATTAATCGGAAGACCATGCACTGCGTAAAGTTTGCAAACGAAAGCGCTGATTACGCAAAGTCTTACCAGAATCGGCTGTATCTACTGATCAGCAGTTCTACTCAACCTATACAATGTAAGGAATAGTCCTGCGTGACGACGAGCATAGAAGGATCGTTATGATCTTGCGTTCGTTTACCTAGTAATTTGTCCCTGTTCTCAGTGTTGCGCAAGAACTAAAAAACGATCGCTAAGATTAATTAATCGATCGCTACACATTGCCATGCATTGCATTGTCGCGTCTTTATGCATTGCGAGTGCCATATGCCGAATTCGGCCGCGCGTTTCTTCATGGCTCTACATTAGTTTTTATTTTTTTCTCGTTCGCGATTCACCACTGTTACTTTAACATTGAAAGTTACACGTGCTCGATGGCTGGTGCTCCCGCTTGTGCAAATGTACTGCATGTATTTACGACGATGGGCCAGTGCTAACATAAAAAACTTGCCGTGCAGTGGGTGAACACGAAATTCGGGTACAGGTGGGCTTGCACTGCCTTTCTCTCGTTTTCTTTTTTTTCTTTCCGCAGCTCTTGTAGCTTAATTAAAGGCTAAATCTCAGGAACGATAAGGGCCCTGGTGTACCAAGGTGACTGTGTTGCGACTCGCGTTTTAACCGAGTGATCAATGATTCGTGTTGGTATGCGTAATGAGAAAGTTTTGTGATTCATAAAAAGTTCTGTTAATTTTTAATCATCGTGATAACTACAAAGTTGTCTCTGAATGATTTTTCGAGAAAAAGAAGAAGAGGATGAATGTGTGAAAAAAAAGAAGGAAAAAAAAGGAAAGTAGACGACAGTTCTGTAGATGCAGAGGAAAAAAGCAAAGAGTCATATGATTAATTCAAGAATTTTGCCAAACAATTTTTCAGGTCATTATTTAAAAAGTGTGTAGCGTATCATACACAGTAACATGACACAAATATCATGATAGATATGGTTCAATAAACGTATTTATCAATACAAAATCAAATGGAGCATTCTTTCATGCAAAATTTTCACAAATATTTCTTTACATGTAACAACATTATTATGTACTACAATATTGCATTTAAAATGACAAAAACATAAAACTTCTGAGTTTCATTTGTGTGGAAACGAAAATGGTAAATCTGATACGTAAATTGCATCGAAACAAAACAAAAATTATAAAGTACCATTAGCTTGCCTAAACTGTTTTATCTGCCGAAAAAAAAAAAAATAAAAAATATGCACAGGTATGAATACTGTAAAGTTACGTAAGCAATCACGTGTCATCGATACCCCTTGAATGAATCGCGTACTCTGCTTTTACATAATCCATGCCCATTTTTATCAGTACGAATGATTCAGTAATCCCATACGATCTTCGTCTAGACGCTAGTGATGGAGTTTCAATATTAATGGGCCTAATGATTGATCGAACCACTTTTCTGCCTGAAATAACACCAAGATCGACGGTATGTGGGATTCACATTTGAGCTAAGCAGCTTTTCTCCTTGCTACCATTTATTGGTGGTAAACGTTTCTTACACGAAATAAAAAGAGAAAAAAAAAAAGACTTTTTCAAGTGAGAAGTTAGAATATAGAGCCCTTTACTGGCTTTCATTGAGTTGCCACATAAAAATCGAGGCAGCGAGCAATTGGTTCCGTGCAATGCGCCTGAAGATTTGATTAACGACGAGCTTTTGAAAAGTGTAGGGAACGAGTTATTGCTAGCTGTAAAAGTATCAATGGTAGAAGTAGTAACTTGCATTATTTGACCTATGAGAACGCGTTTCTCTCTCTTTCTTTCGATCTGCAAGGGGTGAGGTGAAGTGAGAGCCAGTTATGCCACTCGTGCGACCTAAGAGTGGGTGGAAGTGACTTGCCTCCGAGGATTTTATTTTTAGAATTTTTTTTTCTAGGCATCGACGTCTTGATTGTGGATAACAGTTTCTGTGGATGATTCTGTATTCTTTTTTGCTTGTGAGTATAGACGAATCATTTAAGTCTCTTTTTTTACTCTATCATTCACTTTTCATCCATCTCTTTTGCTTCCTCTCTATTTTTTCTTCTTTTTTTTTCCTTCAGACAACTAAAAGTAAAGTGTCCTCTCATTGTTTTTAAATTATGTCAGCGCTGTGAATTTTATTGCCAGCTGGTTGTCCTAACCCAGACCGCTCATCGATTGACTGTAATAACAATTACTTGCAAAATTCGCTTAATGACCACGCGTTTTTGTATTTAATTCTTTTTCTTGCTACTCATCATCAAAAAAATTTCCTCGTATTGTCGCTTGGGAAGAATAAGGTGACAATCTGATCGTGCCCTCGGAAGGTACCATTTCGGGTGTTCGTGATAATGGGTAACAACTCGCATGAAAATATCATACGTATTAAGCTTTAATTGTGCTCAGCCAAGTAAACATATTTCTTAGAGCTCCGACAAATTAACACTTTATTCCTCCCAAACGACAATGAGGCTCAACGACACATGATAACAAATTCACACGATATGGTTCGCTACGTGAAACAGTTGGACGTAGCGTTTATAAATAGATACGGCTAGATTTACTAATGTGTAAATTGTAATAACCTTGAAGCAGCAGATTCGATGGTGCTTATGGAACAGGACTTGTGATTTTTGCAGATTCTCCAGCAAATGTTCATCATCTGAGGTTTCTGCAAGCCGATCGTAAAAATAAAGTGCGTGAGACCACGCCCATGGTAAAATTTTTTGTGCGCAGGTCTTACGGTGTATTTAAAATATACATGTCAACAACAGCAAGCAGCAATGGAGTACGGCACAAAACAGAGGTGAATCGCGCGTCTGTGTGGGTAGATTGTGTGCTGAGAGTTGGTATGAGAAGCTGTTGGTTGGGACCGAGAGAGAGAGAAAATAGAACTCGTCACGATTCTAGGCTGCGTTCCCACGGATGACGCCAAGTCTGGGTATACAAACGACGATCTCGCTGATGTGCTACCGCCGTTGTTGTTGTTTCTGTGCATATTCCCCCCCCCCCCCCCGTACACGTACACACGAGAAAATCTAACCGAGCCCCACATACAACTTTACGTGTACGAGCATAGGACCTCCTCTCTCCCCTTCTCCCGATTACCAATCGCGAAAATATCTTACTCATTACGGAATATCTAATGCGCAATCCAACATTAGGGTCCTGTTGCCTATACGTACAAGCATACCAATGGGCTTCACGTGTACGTGTATAGGTATACATACACCTTCCAGAGTTTTTTTCAACGTCTCTCATCGCTACACGATACGAAATATTGGTGTTCCACGGTGACGTATACTGTAGCCCAAAAATAATGGAGGAAATCGATTACTATCGGTGCACGACGGCTTCAAAGATAATTTTTCGGGGGGTTTGACCCAGTTTTATTCACCTCCTCTGTTTCACAGTTACCGGTTGGACTGTGATTTTTCGTGTGCGTTGGTGGAATTTATCGTGTAGCGTCGTAAATATACAGCAAGGGTGTTTACATGTATGAAACGGACGAGTATCTCTGCCATGAAGTTACGCTTAGTGAACGTAGATAGGATATGAAACGAGAGAGAGAGAGAGAGAGAGAGAGAGAGAGAGAGAGAGGGAGAGACGGGCAAACGACTAAGGGGAAGAAATTTTGGAGTAGGTAGTTCGTCATCAGTCGGACGAAAATTAAATAACCTTTTTTTCGTAGCTTTACGAGGTGACTTGACAAAAGATATCAGGTGCTCGGGGACTGCTGCTGTGACTTGAGTGAAATTGCTTTTAAAGATTGAGCTGATTTTCGAGAAGGAAGGGCTGACTTTTATGAGCTGCCAGTGATAACAGTTTCGTGTCCACGCAAGGGTCATGAAAGGCTCTTACGTTATTAAATTTTTCTTTTGTTATGTCGAATTCACGAATGAGCTGTAGTCCGACTAATCGCAAAGTATTTATGAACCAGATGGTGTAATGATGCATGTGTTTTGTATATCGTGTAAAACAAATGGGTCTCTTGATGTCTTTATTCTTTCGATTATACTTTTTAATACGTTTACACCTGTTATTAGATTGATGAATATATTTTTTTTTTTTTAATGATGACCTTTGTTTTTTAATGAGTGAATTACTTGTTAGGTGCATACCTCGTCTTACGGTATATTTATTTTTCCATCAAAATTATCGGTGGCTTGAAGCTCTAAGGATATATTTCTCAGTGTCACGGATGAAGATACTATGATACGGAATAATTAGAAATACATACTTACTAAATTTACTGCAATTGTACATAGTTTCATGAAGTCGTAACTATAAGAGAGATTGATTTGTAGAATCAATGAAATGCGCCAACACAATGGTTTTGTACTCTTAAATAAGAACTGTGTAACTTTAGTTGACGACAAAAAGCATAGGTATTAACAAAGTTTTAAAATGAGTGTCTCTGTTTCAGAAGAAAATCAATACCTCTTTCTTTCGCGTGGGAAGAGAGGATGACGAGTCAACACCAATTTTTCTACTCTCATCAACAAAAACAAAAATACATACACACATATATCCAAAAAAATTTGCACATAGTTCAATACGAGCTCGTAAAATTCAACCGCAAGCCCATCATTTAATCTGCCGACGTCTCTTGACACTTGTGACAGCACAGCCGTCCCTATTTCCTTGCCCATTGTGTCGGCTAATCTTACATACCAAACCTCTCGTTTTTTTTTCTTGTTTTCATTTTTTCTATTTATATTTTTATTTTTCTCTCTCTCTGGCTTTTTTTTTTCGTTTTATAGCAAAACTTTTTTTCAAGATTGACAACAATATTTATGGGCCGAAATATCGCCAACGCCTACATTTAACTAATACATTACTCCTTCCTGTGGGCTACACAACAATGAATCAACTGTGTGTATAATCCATTTATCTGTTAATACTCAAAAAAAGTGCTCCCATAAGTTTATTTTTTGCATTGAAGATACGTCATTTTTTATTTATTCATTCACCTTTACAATGTGTTTTGATTCAACCTGTAACACTTCCTCTCACGTTTTTTTTTTTTTTTCTTATCAATTCTCGCCAACAATTTTTCTCTGCCTTAATAACATCGGTTCAAGAGTTTCACATCAGTATCTTTACTCGGAAGAAAATGTACAAAACGTTGTTATAAATCTTTGTCATCTTTTCCGATCTTGCTTACATGATTTTGCTTTTTTTTTTCTTTTTTTTTCTCTTGTACATTTATCTGTCCTGACTCGGTGTCTGTACCCGATATTTTCTCATGCGTTAGTCATATTTATGGTTGCCATAGTATAGCTGTCTTGTGAGTTCTGTTGTTCAGAAAAAAATTTTTAAAAGCGGTTGTCTGCGTCGAAGCATTTACACAAAAATAAAATGAAATAACACTGCATGTCAGTTACATCGCAGTCGGATCAAAGATATCCATGTACGCATACGTGTGACGAACAAAAACAAGCTTGACCCTTCTTTGCCTATTGTAGCAACAAAAGTCTACTTACCTCGTTGATTCCCTTGTTTAATCAGCACTCGACTATATGCACGGCTATATTGAACAAATACACGTACACCCAACAACGAACTTCCAACACCATCAGGGGGATCTTGCTTTTCTCTGCATAATAGGCAACTTGCAGCATCGTAAAATCCAACCGGACGTTGCGGAAAGGTAATCTCTCACCACACACAACATTCTCGAATCTTGGTATCCTCGTGCTGTGCAGAAAGTGCATCGTAAATACATACATATATGCGTATATAAAAAAAAAAAAAAAAAAAAAAAGAGAGAAAAGGTGAGGGTAATAATGATTTGCAAGGTTTAATACGCCTCTCTCCCTTTCATGAGTGCGGGCGTGGCACACTTTTCTCGGAAAATCGTNAAAAAAAAAAAAAAAAAAAAAAAAAAAAAGAGAGAAAAGGTGAGGGTAATAATGATTTGCAAGGTTTAATACGCCTCTCTCCCTTTCATGAGTGCGGGCGTGGCACACTTTTCTCGGAAAATCGTAAAAGCCGACGTAACATGCAATTTTCTCATGCTGACGATACGATGACGACGATAGTTGGACGGCTACGTGTGACATGCACTATTAGATGAGAACAGGTGTGACAGTTGTGTCGGAGATGGTATGAGTGTACAACAAAATGCGAGATGTGTCGCGCGTGATTAGCGGAAAGTTGGTTTTTTTTCTTCAATCGTATGAGTGTCGGGTACATGAGATAGTTTGCAGACGTGTCATGGATTTTCTTACTCTCTTTCTCGCATATTACAAATGATTCGGTCGCATTCAATCAGTTTGATCTGACAATGTCGTTGGGATAATTTTAATACTATCGTGAATGTGATATAATTGCATGCCTTCTTTGGATTAAAGCAAGTAGCCGTTTGTTCTACTTAATTATCTCATTGCCGAGTAAAAATTTTCCGCATAGAACAATGCAACTGATCTGTACGTATGCGATTGTGAGTTTTAGATTAATTTTATTTTACACGCTTGTTTGATCATTTATCATATTTATTTTAATTTAAAGGGAAATACTCAAGTATCTAATATCTAGATACAGTTTCTTTGATGGTACATATTTTCTTAGTTTCTGAAGCCCCGCCACATATATAGGAATCGAAAAAACTATTTTGAAAGTAAGTTAGCTATTCAATAAATGCTTATTTATTCATTAAATCAACTAATTATTTGACACTTATAAATTCCAAGTTAATGCAGTTAAATTTTTTATTTTTATCTCAATTTACAGGTCTTATTCTGCAGAAAATGATTTACTTTTTACTTTTTTTAGATCATTGACGGTAAATTATAATTTCTTTAAATAATTGAGCTCCATTCCTTGAATGAGACACTTGATCACAATAAGTTTAATCGACACATAATTTCACCCATATATCAGAATAACATTTGAGCCACCCAAGTAAAAAAAAAAATTTTTTTTTCCAAATCAGCTGCAACACACTGATAATGAATCAACTTTTAATTTGAAATTTTATAAAATTGTGATGTAGTATTGTTTCTGTCTAGAAATTAGTTGTCTCTTTTCAAAGCATTCGAATAGTGCACTTTTATTCGAAAGATCAATCGTGTAGTTGATTTATCAAACAAAACTCCCAAAATTAAGCGGATAGTTGAAGTTGGATTAATTAAAACATGTTGTTGATTTGTATAAATGTAGTTCACCCCTCACTCTTAATAGCTTTCAAAGTTAAAAAAGTGCGTCAAATAAATAATAAAATTATTTCCTGTTTTATCAGAATAAATACAAAAGTGAGCCCGAATATTCCATATTGGATTTTAGATTTACATGTCTACAACTAGCTTCATGTTTACTCTTTGCTCAATCCAAACAAAAAGTTCTTTTATTGGAAACGTCAAACGAAATGCCTGTAAATGTTGGCTTTTACGTACCAACAAGCCTTGTTTTGTAAAACTATGTTAGGTCTTAGCCAAAGAAAAGGATTTTCTTTTGTGATTAAAAATGTTTTTGAAAAGTCAAAGATAAAAAAGGAAGTAGTGCTCGGTAATTTGTTTTTGTATTCCTGAAAATGATTGAAAATATAGGTATCATAGTAAATAGTAATAATAATATTAATAATAAAAATTAAACGTGACTGCTAATGTATTATCTCAAGTAAACAAACCACTGCAGAGATGGTTAGATCTGATTTTTCATCAAAACACATACAATTATATATACAACTTGCTCAGGATACATAGAAATTTATAAATTAAACTGTCATGTTTTTGAATACTTATATCAAGTCAATTTTTGCTATCACGCGTAACTTGAAAAATAAATAGCTTTTTTTTATTGACGAACCAAAAGAACGTCATACAACCATAAAAACCTATACGTATATAGATGTATTATACATTATTAAAAATTTTCAGTAATCCACATGTAAGCCTATACCCAAGGACATCTCAATTTAGCAGCAACTCAGCAATCTAATGACATAGTATGGCATTCAATGTTTTACGGGACTCTCTTTCATAAATGCACGCACTTAGGTACATACAGGGTCAAACACAGCCCGAAGCTGTAAATAGCACGAGAATGTTAAACGCGTGCTTGATGAAGCGCGAAGTTGGGCGTATCGGAGGACTCGTCAATGAAGTCCTTGCACCGGATAGCAGCGTTAAACGTTATTTTCTACATTCTCGGACTCTCGCTTTGTGGCGGGCAACTGAGAGCCAAAGTTACATATATATGTCTGTAAACAGCATTCTCTTGAAGAACGATTCATACACACGCGCATCAACATTGCTGCCACACGACTTACATGCATCACCGACTGCAGATCGCGAGACTTACTTAGCTGGTGTCACGTTGTGGTACACGTTAATCATATAATTGTGAATGTGTGACGTAAAGAGTTGTTCTGCACTTGCCTGCAGTACTAAATGAGGCAGATGATCATTAACCCCTAAAAGGTTTTAATGGGTGGTTGCAGGTTAACGTGTCAGCAATAGTTATGATAAAACACAAATGTGTGTTGTGTGCATTGATAACTTGGTAAAAGGGTTGATCATTTCAAGATGAAATGTTACGATTTTATTTTAAGATTTTTTCATTACAGCACTGATCTTTCAATAAAAAAAAAAAAAGTAAATAAATAAATGAAAAAGACATAAATACCTTACAGAACGATACTTTGATACAATAATTGGTGGTAAGAGTAATGGCTCTACCGTCAGTTAGTAATTACAGTAGTAATCAGCTTAGTAACTTCTGCTGGTCGATTTATTTTATCCTAGTTTATTTTAAAAGCTCTCTCGAATTAGTTAGGAGTTTCTCAGCCTCTTGCTGATATTACTCACCGTATTGGTGCTTACAAATGCTACACAAAGCTAGTTGTAAACTAATAATTGCAGTCTTCTTATAGTTTATTGAAGAGCTGTTAAAGCGATTGAAGTTCAAATTTCTGAGTTTGATGTTTGATCAGTCCCTATACTGGGATGGACAAGCTAAGTTTATGAAATTTAATTAAAATGTCATTTGCCTGCAGGATCATTCCCACAAAAACCAACTATTCACTCTGCTATAGAAAACCATCAGCCTGAATTTTTTTTTGACAACAACAATCGGTCCACCCTTTTTCGGTAATGTTATCCGTCTTCGTGCAAGTACAGACCCTTTGCTATGAATGTAGGTACTTTCTAAATAATACCTACAAAACTTCTACAGCCATGCTCGTACATACCCTTGTACATTGTTCTCCTTATGTATGATGTATGTATATATTCAATTCTAAATCCGACCTACAATGAGTCGAGCGTATGCGCTCGAGTTCAATACCTAATATAAAAAGTTGTTTTTATGGTAAACTTTGCCGTTGCTTTGAGTAAAATTAAAAAAAATCCCCATAAGATAAGCTCGACGTAATACACAAGGGTAAACAGAGTGTCATCGTCAACAGCTTTTTTCCCTGAGCTCTCCGACTCCCATCAGTAATCGTAATCTTATTATTCTGATGAGGTATGTTAGGAGTTTTTAGGCAAGCTATAGAATTGGGGAGTTTTCAGACAAGCTGTACCTTGCTCTTGTTTTTTTTTCTTTGAGTTTATCCTTTTTTTATCTCAATACGTCTGGCTTAACATGTTTGATGGTGATAATTTTTACAACTCCTCGTCAGAGAAATAATTTTTTTTCTCTTGTTAATAATACAGTTTCTCTTGATCCCCTTCAGTCACGCTTTTTCGTTTATTAGTTTCAAATTATCACCAGGAATAAAATAGGTGGTGGATTTGCTTAAATACATTAAGACTTTTACAAAGTGTATTGCTTGTCTGACCGTACTCGGAATCAATCTACTTACACCCTTTATTAACAAGTACTTCTGTAGACGATTTTTTTTTTTTGTGATTGATGATGATCCTTAACGACTTAGTATTTTCATGAGTGTTAACATCAACATATTTACAGTAATAAATATTATTTTCAAAGCTTGACACAGTATAAAAGAAAATGAAAAAGATATGTACTATTTTTAATTTTTCAAGAAAAAATTCTCCGGTGGGGAAACTTATCTCATCTATTAAAAAATGTCCCGTGAGTTCTCATCAGTTAGAATGTGGAAAAGTATTTTTCCGCACTCGGGTGGTTTTGGGAGGCTGGTACTTCCTCGGGCGAAAAAGCAGTTTTCCGGAACTCGTTCGAAAAGTCTCCTTTACGAACCTCGTTACGTCCCTCGCCTTCGGCTCGGGCCGCAAACCTCTCGGTTCGCAAATAGAGACTTTTCAAACTCGTAGGAAAACTACTATTTCCGCCCTCGGGTGGTTTTGGGAGGCTGGTACTTCCTCGGGCGAAAAAGCAGTTTTCTGGAACTCGTTCGAAAAGTCTCCTTTACGAACCTCGTTACGTCCCTCGCCTTCGGCTCGGGCCGCAAACCTCTCGGTTAGCAAACAAAGACTTTTCAATCTCGTAGGAAAACTACTATTCCTTCTTATTTCATAACAACCGTTCAAGAGGTTTTTTTTTCTAAAACCAAACTGATCATATGTCGATCAATATCACATATTTTTTTTGTTAATTAAGATTATCACGAAAATGTTACATGAAATATTACGAATGGAGTGAAATAAACTTGTAATACCTTTACATCAAAGTAATCATTTCCAACGTATCAATCGGAAAGTGATTTTATCGAATTTCAGAGCCATCAAGGTTAAAACACATCGTATCTCTATTGGTACGAAAAAAAAAAAAAAAAAACACAATCACGATAAATGAAAACATTTCACGAGTAAGCAAGTAATATTATCCGTATCACCCCTTTGAAAGTACAATCATCAGAACTACCTTGAAAAGTCTTTAAAGCTTTTTTTTTTCAAGTAGGCATAGAAAAGTTCCCATCGACCAGACGTTTGCTCGAGTGGCGGTCACTCTAGCGATTACCAAGATAAGCACGAAGGGAGAACTAAATTCAAAAGAGATGAAAGCCAGACACCCGCTGAAAGTAAAAACAACAACAGTCCTAATCGTGTCGATAACGATCCCGCTCGTTTGGGATTTTCGCGCGAGATAGCATTGTTTTGGTACCGCTACCGAGTCTTGGCGGGGTAGAATAAATAATTACTACAACGGAAGGGAAGGGGAGGGGAATGATTGCGCTATACCAAGAGGAGAGGTATAGCGACCTTGGCAAAAGTTTTCGCGCCTGTGTGGACCTGCTCGACCGTAAAGCTCGATTTCACAAGACGAGTAGGGAGTAGGGTTGAGGAACCCGCACGCTACGGCACTGATACGCTGATACCGTTGACTTTTTTCGTCTTCTTTTGTTTCTTCTGAAAAAAAAACTTTGCAAAGAAGATAGAAGATAAACAGTCTTAGGAATCTGTCCCAAACGCCAGACAAAGAAAAGCGAATCCACAGATTGTTCCCTACTTGGTTGACGAGAGGATCACTGAGTGGTAAGAGCAAATGAACATATTTGTTTACAGATTTTTCCTTGTGTTAAACTTAAATTACGACAGCCTGAGCCTCGAATTGCTGGTCGAACATAAGGTCTTATCAAAATGTTATGCTCTTGACAAGTACTGTAATTTATTTCATGACTGATTCAAAGGGACACGCTATCCTCCACAAGTACGTATGGAAAGAAGTACCAACGTTCCAATTTTTTGTAAAATGAAGAAATGTATTCCAATCGTTTAGTGTCATTGAGCGACCAATTCGTTTGAAACAAAAGAAATATTTATTTTTCCTTATTCACTTCCATTTTTTCTTTATTTATTTTCTTATTTATTCTTTATTTTTTATTTATGTTTATTGGAAAAAGTATTTCACATACTTAAAAAATAATTTTTTTCAGTTTATTTAAAAAAATTTTTATTTTATGGAGAAAATGTTTATTCCAATTAAAAAAAATTATTTTAATTGAAAAAAATACTGAACCAAATAAGGGGTAAACAAATGTTCGTTTCTTTGAAAAAAATCAAGCGCTCAGTGATGGATACGGATTCGAAAAAATTGTCAAATCAGAGAATTGTCAATAGTCGAGTGGAAGGGATCCACGCAATTTGTGACAGCCATACAAACAACGGATTATTTTTTTTTTTTTTTTTTTTTTTTTTCATTGATTGGGAATATTTGTTTACTTGATGACATTGACACAACGGATGTGCTTGAGCCTTCGGATTGCGTATACATATATGTATACATAAAAAAAACTTATTTTTGGTGGGATCCTTACAATAGGTATAGAAAAAACCAACACCAAAAGAGATGTGGCAATCTCACAATAAGATGATATCTTTAGTTTCTTTCCATGGGATAAGTAGTAATTTTATTATAAAAAATGTTTCATAGTCTAATTAAACGAAATATAACTTTTAGGAAAAATGCATGTCCACAAGCCCAGTGTGCGTATAAATAATAGGAAAAACCAAAATATTTATGTCAGCCGAGTTGGAAGTGGCGACCCAGTTTTTTGATTACGCTAATAATTAAAGTTCAAAGTTTTTTCACATACAGAAAGTGTAACTCGTTTTTTTTTTTATATAAACCTATATTATTGAGCAAAACTGTAATTTCCAATAGGAATACCCTTTAAATGCTTGGCAGAACATAAAAGCACGATTTTACACTCAACTTTGGTACTTGTTCAAACGTTTGATATGCCATAACTTTTATTAGTACATTTTTTCTTCCAAGAACAAGTATTATTTGAATAACTTCTGGCACAAGCTATAGATTTTGATTAGTAATAAAAGCAGGTGTGATTACTGCCACCTTGGAAGGAGATCATATCGTTTCGTTCCGTATTTCAAAAAAGTATACAATCTAATTTGTAAATTTTACCATGTACTACTTGTAATAACGTATCATTTTGTATTTCATTCACGTAAAAGATTATGTGCGTTTGAAATTCAGAATCAAGATAATGCGATCTACCGTTCGAATGATGAATCATGTATTCATGCAAACGGTAAATAAACATTGGAGCTCCAAATACCTGGATTATTTTATATGCAACGGTGTCATACAGAGAGGCTTCTCTAATCAGGGAAATTCTCGAAATAAAAGGACATACGGTATAAAGGATAGGAGAGACAGAGAAAGTCAGAGAGCTGCTTCCCCGTGCACGTGCGGTCTTTAACTTCTCTTTTCTCTTTTACCTCGCGAGCAATCAATCTTCGCTCTCCTAATAAACCTCCTCCACTCATTCAAGCGCCCACAAGTATATGCCCTCGCGTAATATCATTGCGAAACGAATAAGCCCAAACATATCCATGAATCTTCCATGATCGCTCCTTGACGAAGAAAACAAGTACGAAAGAGCAGCTAAAACGATGGTTCCACAACTCCAAACGGAATACTAGATACAAATATTAAACTAACTAAATTGTAGTAGATGATAAATTCTACTAAAGAATCTATCCGTTTCATGGACAAAAAAAGATGATTGTTTTTTATTTATTTTTAACTGCAACTTTAATTTTTGGAAATGTTAAGTAAAAAAAACAAAAAATGGTCATTAAGAACAATTTTTTTTGTTCTAGTGTTTTCAAGTGTACTCGCTGTGTAAATTGAATCTATTGTGTTGTTTTTAAGTAAATAATTGATCAAAGTGGCTAATACCATAGTAATTCGTTTGGTTTCATTGAGAGTCGCATATTCACACCAGAGCAAAGATGTTAGTTTTCAGTGTGCACACAACACTTATTATATAAGACCCTCGTAAGTACACCGTCTAAGTGAGCAAATCTTTTTGCCAACTTTATGTTGCCATGAGCACGCAAATGGCCGTGTCTATTGAATTCGGGGAGTAATTGATACTCCGATCGTGTATTAAGATACCTCGGCATACATCGTGCATACACTGCAGACTTGTGCTTTTCAATGCATCCCGCTGATGCGATAACTACTTACTACGCTCTCACCTTTTTCGAAGTTTTCCCAAAATTTCGCGATTCTTCCCGTAAAACAATTTGATTCAACTTTCCTTAATTTACATCGATCATGAAACCTTCACGTACAACAATTACTTGACTGTTTCTTTGGCTCGTAAATTTATTTTTCCTATTGGGTCGAGGGTTGAAAAAAAAAGAAAAGAAAAAAAAAATACCAACTCGAGTGTTGTGATAGCAAAAACATGATTTGAATTTTTCCATTTGAATATAAAAGTAAAACACGTGCAAGCATACGTACACACGTTGCAAAACAGGAGAGACCAACCGTGTCTGTGCCATATGACAGGCAAAAGCTTGTCGTCGCCTCAACCGGCTCGTCCTTCTCTCACAATAGGTGTAAGTTCTTAACAACGTACACCCAGCCACACACACAGGTCCATACAAGTGTACATATGCAGCATCAACTAGAGCTCGCATTATCCTCTCCTCTGTATATGCCTGATGTGCTCTCGTGTGAACCCGCGGCACCGTTTGCTCCCAGTCCGTATGCACAATCATGTATTGCCTACCAAACCAACCCACACACATGCATACGTACACGCGCGAAGGATCGGTACTATCGGTAGAAGCTATACCATCACACACACAACGCGAGAGGAATACGTCTCGTGGTAGCGCGATTGAGATTCGATTGAATTTATATGCACGCGCTCGCGCGTTGGGATGTGTATAGACATAATGTACATCATGCATGTATGAATAAGGTATGTGTGTGCTGGCGATAGGGGCGAATAAAAGAAGGTCCTTTTGGCGCGGCTTTTTCACACGTGAGTCCGTGTACATGCGAGAACAGAAAGATGCCGATGGCTCGTGTTTCGTACTTCTATTCATATGGCCTCAGGATGATGATTACTTGGTCGCTTACACGAGAAGTATCTTAACTCCCTCTGGATTGGCGTGCGCGACTGTTTTTTTTTTTTCAAAGAGGCCTCCGAGCCTGCAACGTGTGCTGATACTTTACGGTTGGGCCTTTATCGGGTAGCTCACGAGTGTACACACACACACATATATATATATATATATATATATATATATATATACACATATATATTTACGTGTACATACACGCGTACACGTGATATCGATGGATTGTTCGGCAAGTCGCGTGTAACGGGGCGTCTCCTCCCCATCGGCGCTGTAAGGAGTTCAAGGACTCTCTCCTCATTCCCTCGGCTCTTTCTCCGTTCCAGCGGCTCTTCTGATGCTACCGATAGACACCATCAGTGGGAGGCTCTTACTTACTGGTGGCAAAGTTTTTACAGTATATCTACCTGTAGCAGGTGTCTGTTGTTCTCTTTCTCTCCCAAGCGCGGCGAATGATGCTGTGTGCGTTTGCAGAGGAAGGGTACACACATACTTGACATTTTTATTTTAGACTGGGGCAGAGAGAGAGAGAGAGTAAATAACGAGTTTTTTAATTTTTTTTTTTTCTATTTTAGGGCTCAGTAATGATACACGTACAGTTTCTTTCAAATGTTTACCTGTGCGGGAATCTTCTTTTTTTTTTTTTTTTTTTTTTCTTCTCGTGTTGAATGAAGAGTGACCTACGGTTGAGCTGGTAGTTGTTAGAATTATTTGCAGATTAGATTGGAATATACAACTCGAGAATCGAGAAAAAAGACACTTTCATCGAAAAGTATAAGGTCCATATGGTTTTATAATATGTATACATACTACACTCAAAAATGACGTGCACATTTGTATACATTTAACAAACGTAAAAAAAAAAGATTATTTCACCACATAAAAAAAATGTATTCTTTCATAAATTAAAAACTGTCAATTAATATCCTCAATGTTTTTTTTTTTTTTTTTCATGTCACTCATTTGACGAATTAAAATTTTTTCAAGTTACCCATCGACTGTAAACTGTTGACACTTGCACTGCATCCGTGTTATATGTCATAACAATTACTCTGATGGAATTAAAAAAACCATCAATCAATCGAGGTCGTTTTAGAGCACGTACAGGGAAAACCCGTTATATTTTCAAAGTCTCTTCACTACTCTCCATCCAATTTCATTCGAAGGAAATTCCATGCCTGCGTACTTTGACAACCGAAACTTAAGGATTACCTCTTGAAGTGTATCAATGGTTCAGCTACGCGTACGGGCAAACAAGAGGCTTCCATTAAAGATTGTGGCGTTTCACTTTGAATACATTCAAGTCCAAGTTTGGGTATATCCTTTACGGCACTTGCTGAAATTGCGGAAGGTGACAAACGAAAGCTGTATACGTTTAACTGTACGCAGTAAGTAACTTTTGGCTATATATTTGTAAAAAAGAAGCATCTACAGACGCACGATGAAACTAAAATCAGGTACACATTATAACCCCAACATTTATGCTAAGACGGCAGTAACGAGGATTAGTGTTTTCACTTTCGCCCGTTTCAGCTACACAAAGGAGAGCCCCACACTTTTATTCCCTGGGTATACGTAACAAACGCACCTTGTGTACGTGCTTCTCACACGTATACGCATAATGTGTACGAATATACACTTATGAAAGCCGTGACTGTAAGAACGGGTGGAAACAAGATCGATGACATCGTTATTGTTCCTCTACGTAGGGATAATTGAAGCTCAGTGGAAGAACCCCGTTCATGCGTGTGGTGTGGAATGTATACGCTTTAAGCTGCGATGAAGTCAATAAGTGTTTTACTCGTGCCGTTCTCTCCAGCATCTTGGAACATCGTAAAATTTCATTTTCTCGCGTCGTGCACGTCATTGCGAAGGACGAACCAACAGTTCGAATTATGCAAAGGGCCTTATCGCTGTTTATAGAGCAAGAATATTGAAATTACTACTGCTCAAGGGTAGGTAAGGAAATGACGAATTGATGTAAATAAAGTTGAAAAGGGTTAATGGCAAAATTCATTTGGCATGAACATGTGACTCAATTTTCTGTCATTTTGAAAGTCATCCTCAATAGCTCGGGTGATGACAGTAAACGTTGTTCGAGTAATGTTTAACAAATCATACATTACAACAATTATTCTGACATGCCGTAAACTTATATACAATAGAAGTGCAACACCATTTGTATTGCTGCGTGAAACTTATGCCCTTCCTAAATCTCGCTTCAAAAAGAAGCTATTGTTGTTTAACCACTCCTGCAGGTTTTACTGTACAGCACCCAAATGTTTGGAATTGTTGTACACTATTACCCGATTTTTTCTTGAAGTTAATTAAAGATTGGTTTTACCTACTAACTAAGTTAGATTTGTTTTTACTTGTAATTTTTGCCTTCTAGTAAACACAGTTTTAAAGAATTTGCTATGGTAGTGTTAGTCAAATTGGATTATTCGTTAGACTAAAGGAGAAAACTTAGTGGGGCTACGTGCATGTATTTTTAACAAGTTTCAACGAAACAATTAAAGCCCAATGTTATTGTTAAGAAGTTAAATATTCGCTCACTATATTTAAAACGAGTTAAGGGTGCTAGAGAGGAGTGTGTAAACATCTGCGAGGAGAAAAACATTTTCCGAACGGAAATTAAGTTTATTCGTGCCTAAAAAAGATTCGTTTTTTCAAGTTGTTAGAGGATATTAGATTCACGCACACAATTCACGCAGTTATAAACGTGTGATGTGTTTTTCTGTCTTATGATGAATCTACCATTCGTTGATGGACACTTTCCCAAATTGTGTACTTAAGAATAAAACTCTGTGAAAATTATGGCATCCATGTATTCCTTCAAGCATAATTGATTGATCTGACAGGTTTTCGACGTGCTACAAAGAACTTGCTAAAAACGTGAAACAAACTGTAGAGTAACTCAATAAAATATCTAAAAAAAAAGAAAAGATGATCTGCAAACATAAGAGGAAAGCTAAACCATGAATTTCTCTTTTAATCCCCTCGCTATCAGCATTGGAGCGTATAATGAAACATCAACAATCTAGTGCGTCCAACCACTCGAGATTGAAAGCTGAAAGGATGCACCACTGGAGCATGTGCGTGTGCGAGTGTACTCTATATCCGCTCTCAAAACTCTCGGTGGTACGTGTGGGGATTGACCATGAGAGAGTTTTACCACTGCCGTTTGTACAAAACATGTTTCTGTTTTTCTCTCCTGAAGTATCAACGTGAGTGTTACGTGAGCGGTGCATCCAGTCCGGGGGAGATACAGGGAGATTTTAACTGGGGCGTGCATGACCTGTTTCATTTTTCAATATTAAAGTGGATGTCTTACGGTTTCTGCTATAGGCAAATGTGTAGACATATTGTTGCGTTAACAGGTGAATTTCTTAGGTGATCAGGTGAGTAATGCCCATGAAAAATTTCGCAAAAAGTTATCTGCTACATGGTTCTGAAAAATTTAAATGATGTTTCCTCAGAACGACGTTTTTTTAGTTTGTGACATGAACTTTCATATAAAAATTGATAAAGAGGACAATAATATGGGCACAATCAGATTAGTTCCAAAGTCGCACCACCAATTTTATTTTGTATTTTTTGCAAGGTTTTAAACAAATCTGTTTCTCACCCCTAAAATACTTCTCTTGTTAGTTCATGAGTAAAATTAAAAGAATTTATTTCAAGTTTTCACCTTATTCTATAATTAGAAATTAATTAATCACTTTCAATACTAATGGACTAGACGCTTTTACATACATTATTAAAGTATAAAACTATAGAGCTATAGATACTTTCTGGAATAAATGTAACGTAATTAGGATAATAGATGTATATAAATAACTAAGAATAAATAATAAACTGTTGTAGTCTCTTCGACAGACCTTGAGAATTAAGACCTTTAAGGTCCAATGATAATATCACGTACGACTCAGTCTGGACGACAAATAATAAAACTGAAAGTTCAGTGTTTAACTTGATTCCATAAAAAATTGGATGTTATTAAAAACGAAACGATTAATGTATTACGAGATTTTTAATTGTTTAACCATTTAAGCCAGTTTCTATTGAATCTATATGAAAACAAATATATCCATGAATAAACATAACAAATAAAAAATCATGGCTGACAATATTAACGGAGCTCATGCATTCAGCTACAAAGTGAAAAATCTTTCACACATCTTATTAAAAAGCCGATCTCAAAATCGATCGAAAAAATCAATGTTGTTTTAAATTAAATGAAGTAAAATATATAGATCAGCCAAGGTGGAAGTAAATCCAATAATCTTGTGGATGTAAAATAATATCCATGAATAGAAATGTGAAAGTATGTGACGTAAAGAAATTATACAAGACAGACCAACGAGCCAAACAGTCATAGCTGTAGCAAGTGTTTCTTCGGTCTCTAATACTATTTTAAAGTGACACAAAAGAAAAGTAGGCAGGGGCGAGAAAAACAAATCGTCACATGCTCACACGTGTAAAACGTACACTTCTTTTACATCCTAGCGCCAGTAACATCTGCTTAGCGCTTATAAAACAGCTTTTCCGCGTACGTGCTCCTTCACCATGCACAGTGCTCACCTGAACATACATGAACTACGGCAGGGCCTACCAGCACGTCTAGCCAGGAAAGCGGGCAGTTGTCGTCCTCACCCGCGTAATGCTTCTGAATTTACAATGTGTACACGCGTTTACGTAAAAAAAGAGAGTAGGATGGTGTTCGGTGTGGCCGCACGCAGCACGTATGGAATCACTTTTCTACTTCCGGTGTCTGGTCAACGCGAGTACCTAAACACTGGCACGCGCGTGCTGTCACTTGATAATTTCTAGCACTAGGTAACACTTGTGACTGTGTGTGCTTGCCGAGCTTGCGAAAACTGTCACGCGGGCGTACATGTTAATCGATGTGTCGTCCACAGGTTTTGAGGATTTTGGGTAAAGTTAAGCTGTACACTTGTGTGACTGGAAAATTCTCGTGTACATTTTGCATTAACGTGATGGATTACACTTTTTTAAAATAAATTATTTAATTTATGATTTAAAAAATAGAGTATTTTTAAGAGCCTGCTTTTCGGTAGGAAAAATTTAATTGAAAAATTCCTAATGACGATAATACATCGATTCATGCGCGCTGCTTCGTAGCATGGCAATAATGAGACGGACGCAAAAAAATTTTTCATATTTTTGCGCGCATGCATGAACAAATTGCGAAACCATTAGAAAGAAGATAATTCATGAATAATAAAGTTCGTCATGAATTACGGGTGAAGTGTAATTTTATAAAATGGGTGCCAGAGAATTGATCGATGTTTTCAGTTTACCGTGTATTCGGATGATTTTTTACGGCTTATCCTCTACAGTAAATTTCCAAGACAAGAATGATTAAGGTGCTATTTGATGAAAGTGATCAGACACTTTTTAATTGTATTGGCCTTGACAGATTTTTGCTTTTCTCCATCGAGCCAGAACTGCTACTAGATATCAAAGAGGGCGCGTAAATCTTGTTGAACCATTAAAATTTTTTTCTGCCAACTCGCATCATCCGTTTATCTACAATTTTCATAGTACACAAACCACAATAATCAGAAAAAAAATCAGATGGAAACATTTTTATTTTACAACTTCACGTGTTCGAAAATATTTTTACGGCTTCTACCAGTCCGTACGTGCGAAACGCTTTATTTTAATGTATTTTTTACTACTACCTTTATCTCCTAGTAATTCAATCCTTATTGAGTTTTCTGGTGCATCTGATGATCAGTAAGATAAATAAGGTCAAACGATACATCTTTGTGCATACACAAACTCTATCGCTGATAAGAGAAGATAATAAATAATCGATGTCAAACTCTTACGTGACTCGCCCTTTTGCTTTGGTGCAGCATTGCGCTGTTATATTGCTAACTAGGATTAAAAAAAAAAACATTTGCACCAACAGTGTTGATACGTTATAAGGATGTATCAAAAAAGTTACCTTTGGTAGCAAAAGTGATTCATTTTCCCATTCTTTCCCGTGATTTGTAAGTTTTTTGTACAAGTCTCAAAAGATACAGAAGAACTACAGTTGCAAATTGACAACTGAATAGGTGACAAGAGGTAAAGACAAGGTATTGGAATTAGCTTTCCCTGATGATCGTATTCCTGAACTAATCCCTCCCTTTGTTACTTCCTCGCTTTCACCGCTTTGAAGTCCGTTCTTTGATCTGCACTCATTCGTTTTATACATGTGACCTCACCCGTTCCGTGACCACACACAGGCTCAAACAACGCTTGGCTCGTTCTCTTCTGGATTTCTTTGGTATTTCGCTTCACCCACTACACATTCTGCGTATATTGGTTTTGACGGCAGCAAATCTGTGGGAACCGACTCAAGTGGCTCGTTTTTAATCACTGTCTTTTTCTTTTCTTCGCACCCTCCTTTTTCGTACTAGACGATTAATCTTACCCCACAGCCACTTTTCGCTCACTCTGCACTGTTTTATTTAAATCATGACTACGTGGGTCTAAGATTACAATTAAACTTGAATAATAGCACCAAGGGTAACATTTTCTCGTGATAAAAGGAAGAAAGGACTACAAGAATTAACGATTCTCTAATCAATAAAAAAGACAAACAGGGTGGTAAAATGTACATTCGTAAAACTGATGAGTCGAGCATTGTGTGTCAATCATGTGTACCTTACATGAAAAAATCTACACCATTAATTTAAGGTATAATTTCTTAGTACCTAATTGAAACTAGCCCAAAATTTTTCACACTCACCTGCGGGTAATAGTTTTCTCTTTATCCAGAAATCCTACATAATAAGAAGCAAGAATGATATTTCCAACAATGAGCAATTTTTTTCATAGTAACAGACTTTTTAAACTTTTTTTCTGTTTCACGTGAAAGTGTGAAACAGATTTAAAATAAGACATTGTCAGTGTCGAACAAAAATAGGGATACGTCCATGCACATTGCAAAAATTCACCCCGGCTGCTCGTGTGAATACGAGGGTAGTCGAGTAGTCACAGGTATCAGGTACGACGCAAGATTTTTCTCGTACCAACCCAAAACAAGGAAAAATTAACCAATAGGATACCCGATCATTTGTGACTTAAGCGATACTCTTGTGTAATATATTATCGTAACGCAAACACCCTTGGGGATACAGAAAAAAAATTAAAGAACCCAGCGTGCCGAGCTATGCCGTTGAAATATGCATGCTTGCATTAGTAACTTCAATCATTTGTTTGCCACAATCGTGTACGTTTATGTACACTACTTTCACATCGCTAATTTACCAAGCGTAAACCGTTTGCATTGCCAATATTCTGGCTGTCCATGGTTCAGTAGCAACGACAAGCAACTGTCAAAGAGGAAACATGACGAATGATGATCACGGAGGGAGCCCTCTACAATATGTTTACGCAACAGATATGCACATGAGGCGGAGTACTGTTTGTGCGTTCACGTGAATAATGTCAGGCATGTGCGCCTACTACTTTAAGTACCAATCGTTTACTCGCTTTTTTTTCTACCTTGTCCTAAGACAGTATCTATTTCATACGATGGTTGCAAGATTTTTTTTAGATCATAACAATAATAATACAGGTTGTTAAGAAAAAAGAGGTCTTACGACCTGTCGTTAAAATAAATTGTTGATGTGGTGTAGGCTTCATTACTGAGCAAGAAACGATAAAAAAAAAAATATATATATATATAATGTTTACGATCGGTAGCTGTTATGTGTTAGATGTAATGACAAACATCGGCACGTATGTGATTTTATGATCACTTAAAGAACTGCAAATTTCTACCGAGAATAAACTACACCTTCACTTAAGAAGAAGTGACTTGGATGAACGTGTACAGAAGCACTATACAAGTGTTAAATATATATATGTGTATGTATATACAACCTAATTATGCATCGCATCAATGTGAAACAGTAAGGTTTTGCAACGATTATCGTACGTACTGAAAACACACGCTCACTTGGTATTTGTTTGTTCTCACGTAAAATTTCTAAACACGCATATTCAAACATACTCATTTTTAAGTTACATGGTGGATATCGTGGTGGATATGATGCGTTCGAATGGAAATAGCAACATAATGTTTCATCATTCAATGAATTTTTCTTATTTAAACTGCATTAATCAAGTAACTTTAATAATATAATGACAAAATTCTTTTTGAAAAAATCAAGTATCAATTCATGTTAGTGTTACGTTACTTTGTTTTTTATTGGATTTCTCCAAGCATTTCATTATTGTTAATTATTATTCAAAACTGACGCTTTTTAAAGAGATAGATCATCCTGAAACAAACATTAAACTTGTTTGTTTCTTAAATCCAGTATAATAGCGACAGAACAAAACTTTCGTACTGAGGCATTGAAAAAAAGACGTAGTAGAGCAAGTTTGTTTTCCAATTAATAATGAAGGAAAGTCATCGCACTCATATAATTCTTCCACGTGGAAAGGAATACGCAAACCTGGAAGAGTACCAGAGGAGTATGAAAAACAGAGGAAAAGGGGGGTCCCAGCACATCGACAACCACGTAGTATAAAGTGGCTTTTCCAAGTCGGATAGAACAGTATACTCAATTATTCATCTCACTCGTTTAAATATTCATAAGGCTCGCAGCGGTAGATGCGTTTCATTTCGAACTAAAGGGAAAACTCGATGAATGCATACAAAGTGGAGGAAAATATGAAACTGCGTCTAGGGGTGAAGAAAGATGAGGATTGATGGATGTGTAAAAAAATAAGGGTACGACTCGTGCATGAAATATCACGCGTGGAGATGCAGATGAATTGTGAATAAGTAGCTGTGCACTAGATATGCGAAAAGTAATCCCCGTACGAAATCACACTGAAATGAATCGCTTGCCCCGATTTTTCTGGAAATATGTACTACATGTAACTGTATTATGTACTTGTTTCCCTTAAAATAGTCAATTAAGAAAGTATTGTATTAAGGTCTTGCCAAAACGTAGAATATTTTTGTTTACTTACTGAATTTTACTTTGTAAATTTGATGTACTAAATTAATTTTTTTTTATCTAGTGTAAACAAGTCCTATTGTGCAGCAGTCTTTTTTCATTGCGCTGTACAAAGGTTTCAATAAAAATCTTTAGTAGCTTAATTCAATTTTCAGGCTTAGTGAGAACTTTAAAATTTACTTGTACAGGTATAAAGAATGTCCTTCATTTTTGCTCCTATTTAATTTCAAAAACGAGGATATAATAACCCCTTTCAAACGACCTTCTAATGAGAGCACATTAATAAGCAAGACTATCAACATACATACCATTGAGTGCTCTGTAAATTTTGTGTTTTAGAATCTGTGGAAAAGCGGCACTGGCAAAGAGGTGGTCGGGCCGGTGCGTGTGGTTCACCGCTTTGTCGACATGCCCAATCAAAATGCCACCTTTTATAACGAGACTTCAGGCGAAGTCGAGACGGTACGTAATTACTTTCTTCATAAATTTTCTGTTCAATTTTTTTTTTATTTTTTTTATTTCAACCAGTGTAAACAACTATTTCTCATCATACAGTCGTGGAGTTGTATGCTTGAGTTATAACGCTGGCTGTCGAAATACAAAAAGTATACGGAGTTGACATCAAAAAAAGTAAATTTGGCTGATCTCTATTATACTAATAGCGTGATTGTTTGCAAAAATTCCTATCTATAATGAGAGAGACGATTTGGTATGATGGTTCAGTATTGTTAGCTTTTTTTCTTTTTCTTTTTTTTTTTTTTTACATACTTCACTTGTTTCTTCCATATCTGTTTCCGTTTTTGTCTTCCTATGGTTAACGTCCCGAGACAAAAGTTTCTCACCGCCAACGAAGATGTTGCAAAATATTTGAGAATTCTGGGAATGGATGTTGTATGGTTGGAGAGTTACTGTGACGCCAATTGTTGCTTGGATGCTTTAAGGATTTCGCAAACGTTGAATTATTTGCATTTTTTTTTGAGTAATGAATCATGTTGGCCTTGATTACCCAAATTAGTTTTGGTTTGCCCAAAGATTGCATGCAGAACTATTTGCGTTGGTAGTTTAGAGACTTTTAAGATGAGCATTACTAGGAAAAATTCTGGTTGAAAATTTTTCAGATGAATTAAAAATTTAGACGAGAACCGTGGAATAAGCTCAGCTGAAATTAGTCACTGTCTCAACTCCAAAGCTCATATTTGTGATCTTCATTACTGAAAATTCATCAAAGATATGGGAATGAAATGTTTTTAGAAAACCAAAAATGAAATTTTTTAAAATCCTATCATAAGTTATGTGTTTATCACAAATAAATCCCCAAAAAAACCATAGCACTATACAAAAAAAATTCTTTCTTCTATGCACCAATAATGTGATTTAACAAGCATCGTTCCAATATCGTTTCAAGATCAACTTTCCGATTCTCAATAACACTCTAATAGGTCGAGTACACGTATCGAGCACATCGATCGCAATAAAACGCACACTCCACACACAGTCACACTTTCACAATCAGCCCTTCGAAAAGTCCACACGTTCTCGAGTCCCTGTCACTTTGACCCGAGTGAGTGTAGCCATTAATTATTCAACATCCACCCTCATCCAATTATCCCGGGGGAGGTACTAGTATCAATAGGTAAGACAAAAATCGACGTTGCATGTCTCCCGAGCAATTATTCATACCATTCGCGTGGACTTTCAGCTGATTCATTTACGTAAAACACGATTTTCCCTCGATCGAATCGTGCATACCCACTCGCCCCGACCATCTACCCGAGATCCAAGGCTCGTTGCGTCACGTTCTCGACATTGTTTGTATTACAGTGCCGTTTCCGTTCGAAAGTAAAATAAAAAAAAAAAAAAAAATAAAAAAGAAAAAGAAAAAAAAATAGAGGGGAACGCTAAGTTCAACAATACATATTTTCTCGGCCGATCAGCTTTTCATTATGATCACTGTCTCGAAGTGGATATCAGGGGACGTGATCTCTCCCTCTCTCCTACAATTCTCTTTCGCAAAATAATAGCAGATCCGCTTTAAGCGCCCTTTCGCTTTCCTACAACTTCGATACGCTCTCCCGCTGTCGGCTAATCTTATCGTTGATATCGTTAGTTTTTGCAGTATGTTTTCCTAGTTGGTGGATTATAGTCCGTTAATATGTATGTTGCATTCGATAAATCATTGTAATATTTCGTCGATTTTACCTTTAACTCGCGATTATTCAAGAAATATCGTAAGTTTAAGGTAAGACAATGTTAGAATACACATGTTTTTTTGAAGATGGAAATGGAAATATGCCACTCAAGGAGTATTTTTTTAAATTAAATTTTATAGTCACACATAAAATACACTCATTGAGATAGACATCTTACTTAACGAAAACTTGAGCTGATTTTTATACAAGTCAAAGTTGGTAAATAAATGGTAAACAAAAAAAATGTAGATTTCGTTTCATTACATTTAACACTGAACACATCGAAAACTTCTCATGCCAATCAATCAATGTCACTGACAGTCCAACAAATATAAATTTGAAGGTAAAGATAGGTACTGTAAGGTACTAATCATATAACTTGTTGTATCGAAAAACCGATTCCTTGTAATTTCGAGGAGGAAATTGAGGATTCAAAAGATTAAAAAATCCATTGTTATTCGAGCCACTCACGAGCAGAGGCATTTTTTTCCTCGACGAACTTACTCAAAGATTTTGTATTCTCAAGCGTCAATAGATCATATTCAGAAATGAGCTTGTCAATCATTAATCCACCTTAGCTAATTTAGACGCTCAATTTTGTATGAGTATGAAACTTTCGGGCATTTCATAGTAAAACATTGGCAGTTTTGTCTTAAATTTTAATGAAAATCCAACACACCGTTTAAAGAAAATCCAATCAACAATCTAACAAGCATAACCACTCATAATGAATGCTGCAGGTGACCGGGTGCTCACCAGCCATGGGCTACAGCTTCGCAGCCGGAACGACAGACGGTCCGGGCTCGTTTGCTTTCGAGCAGGGCACGACCACGTCGAATCCGTTCTGGAACGCCGTTCGTAACTTTTTGGCCAAGCCAACCGACGAGGATGTACGTTGCCATGGAGCCAAGCCAATTCTCCTAGCCACGGGTCAGGTGAGCATATATATATATATATATATATATATATATTTTCTAAACACGCATATTCAAACATACTCATTTTTAAGTTACATGGTGGATATCGTGGTGGATATGATGCGTTCGAATGGATATGATTTAAAAAATAGAGTATTTTTAAGAGCCTGCTTTTCGGTAGGAAAAATTTAATTGAAAAATTCCTAATGACGATAATACATCGATTCATGCGCGCTGCTTCGTAGCATGGCAATAATGAGACGGACGCAAAAAAANAATATATATTATACAACGTAACCATATCCTTCTTCTGCCGTCTCCGTATACATTATGGATATTGGCACGCGACCACGAAATTCGAGAAGAGTCGTATATGTTCAGATTTTTGCTGTTTCATCGGGGAAAAACAATTCGTAGCTAGCATATCTTATACTTTTACCGAGACAAGAAGTAAATTTGATTGAACTTTCGTTATTTGGGATCGTTAATTTTGTGTTCGCTCTTAATTCATTGTTTGGTCGGAATTTGATTTAAACTTTACGATTCAAACAGCAATTTTTTGTACGTTATGTTTCAATGACGGGGAAGAAGATTAAAAATTGTAAACGAATGACTTTTGACTATTATCAAGAACCAATTCGATTGAATACGTACTTTTTGCTGCTCTTTTTTTCCATCCACATCGCAAATCTGGAATACGTTCAGGAAATTCCTATCAAAGTACATTTTCTATCGCGTTGTGTGACTTTTGTAAAACCAAGTGCCCCGAAGGTATTGCGCAAAGAGTCATCAAAAATAATCCAGTAAATTCGATAAAAAGTCAATGTTGTCCTTGGAGAGAATAAATTAACAGAGCTCGTTTCTCATCGCATCTCGTCCGCATACCATCTCCTATTTTCCATTGTTTGCTTGAAATTTCTCGGAAGATCCATCCATCCATCCATCTATCTGTGTACCATTGAAAAATCCCTTTAACAAGCTTGTGTTACAAGCGTGCATGTAGAAAATCGAATTGAGCCTGTGAGCCAGTGATCCAAGCGCAAGTGTGTGTGTGTGTGTGTGTGTGTGTGTGTGTGCACACATAAAATAAAAGGCGCTTCATAACGAGCTGTGCACTACCTATTACAGATGTGCAATATATACTTAATATGTAGGTGTGGGTGCTTGAAAAAGCGAGCGATATGAAATCACTGGTTCGCTCGGTAGCGAGGGTGTGATTGTTAATTATACCCTAGTCTGTTTTTCTTCTTTGTCTCTCGTTCTCTCTCTCTCTCTCTTTCTCTCTCTCTCTCTCTCGAGTCGCGACTGCGTGACTTTCGCACGCCAGCACCAAGCGAACAATAAAGAAAAGAGACCGGAATTACGTGGCTGTGTGCGCACCACTTGCGCAAGTCCAGCGAACGCGTGCGCCCTTGCGGTTTTCACCTCCTCCGTCTCCCCCAGCTTTATGCTATTTTTCTTTTGTTGAGCTCATTAGTTGCTCTTACAAATAAAGCGTGCGTTCTCCATGCTGGGCCCTACATCAACTCTCTGTGTGTGTACGTGCGTGTGCAACCATTCGTCCTTTCCTTTGCGTTTGGAAGATTTTCCAAGGCACATCACGCTCCAAGCTGTTGTGAAAACTGGGCTATGCAAATTTCCCTCTCCCGTCCACCTCCTTCTCGCCTATACTATGCGATATGTTGAGAAAAATTGCGGACGAGTCGTATTTTACGGTAGTCTCTTGATGCACTGGAGTAACCTTGTATTTCAGTTCAATCTAAGTGTATCGTCACTATGATTTATTGACAAAAAAGCCCTTATGAGTTATTATTGACAGCTTCATAGATACTTGGTTTGTTACGATTCCTCACTCAAATTCGGCTTTCGTAGGTTTTTTGATACGTAATGTATTATTCACTACTGATTTTATACTAATAGATTTTTTTTATCTCTATTTGAAAAAGCAAACGATCAGTTGTTACTTGACTATAATTTTTATAAAATGGATAATTATGTTGTTTATTTCTGAAGGATAAATGATGTGCAGAGAAAAAAAATTTGATCACCAAAGAGAATTAAATGTAAAATATGATTTTGTATTTCTTTCAAATTCGTATTAAAATAACAAGTGCTATGTATACAAATAACTGAAATTATTTTCTCCGTGATAAAAATATTTTTCAATCAAAGCAAAAAAAGCCCGGTAGTACCCAAATCAGGCTGTGAGGTAGTAAAAAGTATTAGCTCTGACAAAGCAAGATATATGGAAATTAGACCAGTGGGGATAAGTCTGGTGAGACAAGTTTTTTTTTCTCTCATCCTCCACCCAACGTATCGTCGTGTCGACATATTTTGATACTCAAAACAACATTCATACGAGTTTTGTAATACTAACTTTGATGACCATGTCCCTCTATCATTTTATCATACATCCAAATATGGAATTTTTATAAGACTATTAAAAAGCAATCCTGATGAACAAAAGGGCCTAGACTAAGAGGGATTTGTGAAAACGGAAGTAGTTTTTGAAGCACCGTAATTCCCACAGTAATCTTTATCTTAAATAACGATTTTACATTAATTAACATGAATGCCATTAGTGAAATACCAAAAAAAACATTTTTAATATTTGCGTTTACTACGAGTTCTAAAGTTGCAAAAGATAGATTAAAATTTGCATATCTAGATGAGAAAACCGTACCAGTGGCAGCCAAAGATAGTGTCGACACAGCTGGCTATGGTGGGAAACGTAGTGTTGGCAGGCGTTCCTGGTGAGTTTACGACGATGTCAGGAAGGCGTCTCCGCGACGCAGTAAAAAAGGCCATTGATGAAACAGACGAGTCCTTTGGAGAGGCTGAGGTTGTCGTTGCTGGGCTCTGCAACACCTACAGCGATTACATCACCACGCCCGAGGAGTATCAGGTAAATATATATTTTTTTAACTTTTAAGAAAACACATAAATGCAAAAAACTCAGTCAAATGGGAATAACTAATGCTATTACAATTTTTGTAATTTAATATTAAAAACGTACATTCTCTATTTTGTTATCAAATTTAAAGAGCCTTTAGGATGATATCGATGATTTAGTGAAAAAAGGCAAGCATTACGAAGCAGATTAAATGTAATGTGCAGAAAAAATAACTACCTATTAAAATTTGAGATTTCAGATAAAACAAGACAAGAAATTTCTGGGTATATTTTTTAGTAATGCAACTTTGTAAGCTTTTATCAAACTTATTCTCATGTCTGTCTATTTTTTGAGGAAACATCTGGCAATAAAATTGTCAACCAGCCCCCCCCCATTTTTGTCTACTTAGCCACACGTGTACAGACCAGATATAAAAACGTAAATGAAAGTAATACCTATGAATTCAGATATAAAAAATTTTCTTTGAACTGTAACTACAAAAAACTAAGTACGATTTTTTTCGATTTCATGACATTCTTCACATTTTGAAAACACATTGGTCAAATATTCAGCATCATGCCTATTGCTTTTTCCACTAAAGCTTTGATATTAAAAATTCAAAAGCGTAACCTATATTCAAGCTCTCCCTAAAAATTGCCAGCCGGGAAAAATAAAGTCTCTCAAAATAAAATTAATCCTGGCAAGCTATCCCCTTTGACGAGTATAATTCCAATATACCACGTAAACTCCTCCCCACCCCTCTTCTATCTGCTCTCCACAGGCTCAAAGATACGAGGGCGCATCAACGGTTTACGGACCACACACACTGACAATCTACCTGAAACAGTACGCCGAGCTTGCAAGGCACGCGGTACTTGTAAGTCTTCTTGACAATCAAGTTTTTGATTCCTCACGAAGACATATTTAGTCAACGAATGATGATAAATTACGTCCGTTTTTGTGGCTTTTGTAGAACGAGAAGGTAGAAAGTGGGCCAACGCCCGTGGATCTTTCGAAGGAGCAGCTCATTAGTTTGGTGGCACCTGTGCTTTTCGATTCACCCAAGTGGGGGAAGGAATTCGGTGACTGCGTCAAGCAGCCCAGGCGCACCTATGGACCTGGTGGCGTGGTCACTGTCAGATTTGTGAGTACTTAATAATACTTTTTGTTTCGAGGGGCTGAATACTTTGAAGTACCTACTCGCAAAAAATTTGGAAACCATACAACTTTAAGGTGATTCAGAGCAATGAACTTTAGAATCCAACAAGATCAAATCGTTTTTAATCTCGTGCGTGTCAACTGCGAATAATACAGTACATACGTTTTAATGAGGAAACTAATAATGTCAGGAGGGGAATATAGTTTTATCAAGATTGATGCGGCTTCACCATTTTTTTCAGATATAATTAATTGTGTACCGTAAGTTGTGACTGATTAGAAGTAAAGCTGTCTCCAATTGCTTCGTTGTAAAATTACGATTACAATCCAACGTTTTACACTCAAGGAAATTCGTGCTGATATTTTAAACAGCATCAAAACAGTAATTATAGGAAAATCACATAGTTTTAACCAAAAAAATAGTTCCATGTAGCAAATATAAATTTTACTCTCGGGAAAAGTCAGAGTCGATTCAACCCCGTGAGATGATCCACCCAAACATCATGTACTTATGACACCACAATGCAATAATAAGTGCGGCTCCCACAAGGCTATAGTCAAAATTTCATCCCAGGAAAACTCGACTGCTTATCAAGCGCCTTTTTTTCTTTCAGTAAGCTATGTACACGTAATACACAGGGAAAAAATCAGTGGGACAGCGAGAGGTGATGATACTTACCAGATTTACAAAGACAGCAACATAACTCTCTCGCTCACTCGCAAGTTGAGCATATAACATGATATACGCAGCAAAATATGAGCGCACGGGGAGGAAGGAGGCTGACGCGGGAGTCGGTGCATGTAATAATGTCGATTGTATAAGGATTTTATGTAAAAACGCCCTCGTTACGCGTGCATCTACGTACTTGCGCAACGCTTTGGAGCAATTCCATCAAGTCGCGGAGGCCTCGCTTGCCTATACCATATACTACGTAAACACGCGTGTGTGAAAGCGCGGACGGGCAATCTCGTTTCTTCACGAGCCATCGAGCCCGTGATACACATCCACTCCGAGAGAGATTGAGGCATCCATCCTTCTCGTACGTGGACGCGCGGATTACGCGCAGACACGTACGGATTACGTGTTTCCCGTTTGCTGCCGTGTATCGTTAACACTAGCCGGATGTGTGTTCGAAGATTGCACATTGCACGGCGTTGCAAGCGCGATTGAGTCCCACGTTTTATCACCCGGCCGCATGGACCATTTTGTTTTGGCGTCGTGTATACACGATAGGCGATGACACACGGGCTTCGTGCTCGATTGGCCGTGACCTCCATCGTAGCACTTTTTTTTCCCCCGTGATTGTTCGAGAGAAAAAATAAACAAGCTTTTTTTAAACCTTCTTTGAATCACGTGGACACATTGGATGATTAAGATACGTGATGATTTGCAGTCTGTGCTATCCCTTTGTTTGGTCGAGTTCATTCAATCCTTACTTTGCTGAAAGTTGTCGATGGAAAAATGTATAAGATAATGGTAATTTTTTTATAGAAAATCAAGCCTTAAATAAAAGTGATTGTAGATAAAACCATTTTCATGTATATTGTAGAAAATACTAATGGAATGATTTGATTTTTCTTTCAAAGATTTCCGGTCATCCGAGGAATAATCTAATGACTGGAAATACCTTTTTGACGGTCGAAAGGTTGGAAGAGGATGAGATTTGGACTCCTGTAGCCACAGATGCGGATTGGGAGACCAAGTATGACCATTTTTTGGATTTAATTACAAACTTTGATTGTACAAAAAAACATGGCTTGGCTGATCTACAAGGGGTTAATGAAAATGGTTGTTTCCGATTTTTTAAAGATTCATGTGGGAAAGAACATCGATGCTCCTTGGTTCTAGTCAAGTAATCGTTTCATGGGAGATACCAGATACTGTGCTGCCGGGAGAATATCGGATACGGCATAATGGCTACTATCGCTACATTCTTGGTGGAATCTACCCATATCAAGGCGTTACAAACCACTTTCAGGTGATTTATTAATCCACACAAGTGTAAATTTTTTTTCACTATGCTGATACTCAATGTTTTGTGCTTCATATATGTTTCAGGTGAAAACGCCTCAGATAAATTATTGAACGCTCGAGTGCTTGACGTAGCCCTTGTGGCTAAAAATATAAGAATACTTTTGTCATATGATGTGTAAAGGTGGCGATGTTATTACCAAACGATAAATGTGAACCCTTGCTAGTTTAGATTGTACGAAATTCGTCTCGGTGAGGTGCCACAAATAAACTGCGATCAACAAGTTGGATTCAAGCCAGAGACTCTAACAGTTTGAACCGATGATCTATAATAATTCAATAGGTCAGGATATGTTAATAGTTGCTATTGATCGAGTGATACGTATTCATACATAATGTGACCCAATCGTCCGATATCGTCTACACAAGACCAGTTTTGTGTGGATAATGTGGATGAACAAGTAATTTTATTTTTTTACCAAAACTAATAGTCGCAAAGTTTGTACTTTTGAGAAAATAATAAAATGATTACAACTTTTATCATGTGAGAAAAGTTTTGTCCCAATTGGCGGATGTATAATTTATATCATCCACCAATCAGGGCGAAAGTTTTCTCGTATGATTTTTAGGTACTAGGATCTAGGCTGCTAATAACAAAGAATCAAACTGTGACTGATTTTTTGCTAAAAATAATTACCCACTTTTCTATACCTGATCTATACTAAGGGGTTTGACACTATGAGTAATACTCCTAATAACATACAAAATACTTTTATTTACAAACAATCAATCAATCAATACTCAGCTTTCTTTATATTGTAATTGCTTTGTTATCACGTAATCTCAGCTCAAATAAGCAAAAAGTGATGTTAAGTGTATTATTTATCGTAAATACTTTATATTTTACGATATCTTACTTTCTTCAACGACCGCTAATATTCTACCAATCAATTTCAACGGTTAACTCAAAAAATCAGATTTTTATACCTACACGTAAACAATAACAATCTTGATTCATTCTTATAGAAAACATCGCTCATGCAACTTGAAACGAATAAAAAGCTTATTATGTCTAACTCTAGCCGCAACTTGACACCAATCAAATACATTGCCTAAAGACCAAAAATACATATGCATCTTTTGCACGTGAAAGTTCTGTTGTACGTACTTTTGAGAGTGACTGATATTTTGTACATTTAAGAGTGACTGAATCGTTTACAGTAAAAATTGCAAGTAAGCTTATTTATTATAAGGTATTTTTTTCTCAGGCTATATTAAATATAGTAAGAATGTGTGGTTTAAAATAAATAGTTTTACATTTTTTGATGATTTGTCATACTCAAATCAATAAAGCTACAACTTCCAGTGACTTTTTTTGTAGATGTTACAGGAAACTGTTTACTCAAGATCCGTGTAATCGACCAAAAAATTATGAAATAAGTATTTTCATTTTTATTACAAAAAATATAAGCCAATACCATGTTTTTGTACTCACGCAATTAGATCACGTTACAACTGCTTGAAGCTAAAGACAATAAAAAACAAATGAAAATTTTTTTTGGTTTTACTTTACACCTTCAATTATTTTTATAATGTATAATTTTGATACTACAATATTAAGTCAATAAAATATTAAGTCAATAAGATATTCTTATTTTTCAAACTTAATGTGGAAACAAAGTTAACGTAATTCATCTGTGGATGCATAGAGTATCCACATAGTACTGTTATCTTCGTTGCGAAGTGGGAATATTCAAGCTATGCTCTCGTCACCAATTCGCACGATTTCACTCCTCGTCAAAAAGTAACCCCACATGCTGGGAACCATTGGTATACAATGAAGCCATGCCGTTATTCAAATGACAGTATTGTTAGGTGTTGCAACATCAAAAAAATAACTTATTAAAAGCACTTCAGACTGTATCATTTACACTTTAATTTTATTCTTCATCAAAATAATGTTTCATTAGAATGTAAGTTTTATTTTTTTTTTCATTAACATAATGCAACATACCAACTTTCGTGGAATACTATTCGGCTTTCTAACGTGTAAGTATGTATGGATTAACTTTTTCTACATGTGTCTTCATATTTTTCATAAATTTCATACTTGAAATTTGTTCGTCTTTTCGCTGTTTTTTTATCATACTTTCGTTTTACCCTGCCAACTATGTGGAAGATATATCCACTTAAAACGTACTTTTTTAAAAGAAAGTTGAGCTAAAAAATGCACGTTTACAATCAGCTGGAGAATGAAAAAGACAATCTTGCGAAGCGTATGTACAGCAAAAAACCAAGTCAAAAATAGCTAAAGTGCATGGCTTTCCATATTTTTCTATACTCCTTGAGCGCATAATTTCTAAAAAAAATTAAATTCCCGTGATAAAAAGTGTACGGAGCTTTTCCTACCATTCGACGAGTAAACAGATATTTTTACAAGATTTGGAGAGAAAAATAAAAAAACTTTACCGGGGACGAAAGGTAAAAAAAGTAGACAGCCAGGATTTAAGTATATTGTATACATGCAAAGAACGTGGGTTGAACTGTCTCGAAAATTCCGCGATGCTAGAAATGAAAAGCGATGTTCGTCTTGAGTGACGGGTTTGTAATATAATGGAAAAATGGATGTACTTTTTATAAAGCTTATTTTTCATGGAATTCATTTAGTAAAATCGATGACTTAAACCCAAAAATTTTACCATTAGTAAGTCCCTTCCATTATTACCAGTTTTTTTCTTGGCAATGGATTACTTTAAAAAAAATAAATTCATGGACATAGTCATTCGTACTGCTTGAAATAAGCCTTTAAGTTTCTTAACTTTTATAACCTCAACCACGAACTACTCTTGAATTTTTACAAGTTGTCTATATAGTAATAATGACAAGCATTACAAACAAAAGTTTTTTAGACGTATTTATTTTTTTAATGTAACATGTAATGTCTCTTTTTGTTGAAGCTCTTTTTACAGTTTACTTTTTAATTTATGGTATAATCTTTCGCATTAAACAGTTTCTTAAATATATTTCCATTTTTATTTTATTTGATACGTTTAAATAAAAAATAAGTCGGTGTTTCAAATATAACGAAAAACGCGAAAATTAAAAAAAAAATTTAGAAAAAAAAGACTTTTGAATAATTACTCTGGTTTATTAAAAAACGAAATGATATACAGTACTTATAAATTAACTTGTAATCCAAGATCGTCTGCAAAATTAAGTAGAAAGTCGAGTAAGGTAAGACAAGGCATTGATTCGCGTAAGACTTGGGTCACCTAACCTCGTCTTTAAATTTTTAATTTGCAAGAATGGATTAAAATATTAAATTCAGTACACTTGCTTTGCATTGTTATCTATAGCAATCATTCCTAAAAAAAAAACCTTAAGCTTACCTAGAAGTAGGTTAAAAATAGACCACAACATGTAATTAATGCAGCTACAAACGGACACAAAAATAAGATAAGTAAAAACTATAAATAGTTGAAAAAATTCATATAAATAATCGCAAATATCTGTAATATGTTAAAATAGAGCTATGTTTCAGAAAATTCTTCTTCACCGATAAACAAGTCCCCCTACTTCATTACTTAATCAAAAAAAGACTTTAAAAAAAAAAATTTTTTATGAAAGCTAATTTGAAATTCTCATTAGCTGCATCAACGAAAAAAATCTTCTGCGTATGAATAAAAAAAAAAAATCCAAAGCCAGCTGGCTTTCATGGCCGGTTGTGTTCAGACTCGACAAACTTGTTGGCTCCAAAAATTAAGAGTAAATGATCCCAAAGTAGCCACTGCTACTGTTTTCGTTATGCAAAGCGATCGTTATATATTATGTTCGGCTTTGTCTTTCTTTGTTTCGTTATTAGCTTTTGTGGGCAGCACGGTTGGCCAGCCTTTTTCAAATTTAAACGATTTTTCTCTTACTTAATGAGACACGGAAAATTTTCATGTTGACTGCAAATTTTTACGAAACAACAGCAGCAGGTCATGCTGCTATTTTTACTTTTTCTTTAATTACAATGTGATAACAATACATTTTTAGGATTGTTAATATTAACAGTTATTGTCCAGAGGAAACAAATATAATTAATATAAAGAAAACAATAAATTTGTAATGTATCTTTTCTTTTTCAATCTTAGCACTTACTCCAATAATTGTATGATTAGCTACATAAATAAAGAATAAAAATCAATTTTAGTGTGAAATTTTTTTTATTGTTATTTCGCTGTTTTAGGACAATTTTTTCAAAAAGAAAAATGGATTTATATTTTGTAAACTTTTAAATAATAAAGAGGGATTAATTTGTATAAAAAACAACGTTCTATACGATGTTTCATCACGTTGATTGAAAAAAAATCACCGACAAAATATACGACACCTCGGGTCACGTGTACAAAAGTTGATCGATGTTAAATCACATTATTCATTTCATTCTACGTTAGCTAATACATCCACAGATTATAGTTCAATCTAAGTTTTTATTCCTCACTTTACGCAGTATGCACTGATGGGTATACCACAAATGGCGAAAAATCGTGTATTCTATGCACGTATTCATCATATCATTCTTGAATTAATTTCTGTATGACAAGGGCGATTTTTATGACGTACATACGAGAACAATACCGTGTGTGACTAGATGACAAATTCATTGTGCATCAAAAAGGGACTGGAAGACGTGTAGTCAGTATCGAAAATTTTTTGGAAATAGTTGTTTTTCTCTTTGCGGCTAAAGTACGCGAGCAGCTCTGCTTGAATTTTTCCAACATTGTCAAAGATAAAATTATTGGTACAACAAATGACATGTTAGAAATTGAAGGTGTCCAACAATCATGTTTTACGTAAGTCTAATAGTTCACCTCCCGAACTTTTACGAGATCTTACATACATTTTTATTTGCGTGATATTGAAAGACAAAAATTGATGTGAGCAACTCATTTTTTTTAAATTCATCATTATCAAAATAAAAATAAAATTAAACCATGTGAGCCTATTTTATACGATGCGTTATTAGAATATTTTTTGCGGGTTGCAAATAATTGATTCCAGATAGTAGCACATATGATTTATTGGTCATTCGCGTAATCATTCATTTATTTTCATTGATGGTGACTATTTTACAGTTTTTTTATCATCACATTAGAAAAACGTTGGTTTTACGAGCAAATAACGACATATTGATTCGTCAACTGTATTATTTATGCACAGCTAAAAAAAACTTGTAAAATGAATGAATGAATAAATAAGATAGTATCCAGAAAATTTGCATTTATCGTACGGGCACGTAACAATGTAGGGCTCTATTAATTCTTTCAACTTATGCAAGGAAGTTAGGTTATTGTGTGGTAATAATATTATTTATTTACGTCAATATCATTACTGTAACGTTCTTAGTGCACTGCAAAGATTTTGTTTTTAAAAATATTTAGAAAATCACAGATTACATAAAGGAATGTAAACTCTCTTATTATTATTACCACAAATATAATTTAGTATGAAATCCTCTTTTTATTCGATTGCCATGAAAACTATAGATGATACATTTTTACATGAAAAACAATATTCGACCTTTTTTCTAAGCTTTTATTTATATGTGTATTTTATTTACATTTACGTACACGTTACTTTGCTAAAATTTAATTCTCAATCAAACGGTTTTCAAATAACACATTGTAAAACTTGGTGGGTTCTATATAACTTGATATTATAATGAAATGGTCAAAAATAATATGGAATCCTCAAATTAATCGTATTAACATAGGTTGTAAATGTGAAATTTTTTTTTCCCCAACGTTGATTCAATGAAGGAGTAACTTGATTGGATATTAATTTTGTGAAACGTGTAACGAGGGTGTCAAAAAAGTGAAGAAACAAAATAAAATAAAATAAAAGATCATAAATTTGTATTTATAGTCACGGCTAATATAATCAATTTCTCTCTTTTATATTTACAACCTCGTTACTAGTTGATATGGCTAATGCGTAGGAATTAATGTTGAAAGCGATAATTCATGACGAGGAATCAAGTTTAAATGGTCAAAAGTGTCAAGTCTAAGTTCAATAAGAGAAAATGCCTCACGTCTTGCGAAAGACATGTACAAGTGGCGCTTGTCTTCCAACTATTGTCGTTGTATTCTTTCTGCACTCTGATACGTATAGTGGCCTTGACTATCTCTTCTTCCGATAATCTTCGATCACGTACAACGTTAAACTAAGAAAAGGCATTTAATGCTGTTACCGATACTAATAATTAAAGTTATTACTGCAAAGTGACAGGGCTATGAAAAAAATCGAACGAGAGCTTTTTTCTTCTTAGTTGTACTAATGAAAACGATGTATTATCTAACTTTATCTAGCTGTTCATTTGTGAAGTATTAACCATCAGGCAGAGACACTTTTAACATTTCCTTTCTGCTTGGGAAATGAAAAAAGAGTACTTTGTATGGAGCAAAGTGTTTTGAACAGAAGGTATTTTGGTTCCTTCTTCTAATTTAATATTTAATACTATACTTTCAGCTGGGATAGTGCTGTGAATTAGAATCTCAGTAGATGATTGAGCCCTCCTGTGCACGAAAAAACCAATTTTCATACCAGTTGTTCTAAATTCAGAAAATCAGTACTCAGAAAATTTTATGCTGATAAATAAAACCTGTATCACTGTCGTTAGTGCAGAAACTTATTTGTAGAAAGAATTTTATTTTAAGAAATAAAAATTTAGTGTTGCCAAGTAGGATAGATGAGCCACTTTTCAAGCACTGTACCTATTATGGAGGGCCTGAGTTATAATTGTATAAATGAAGTTAGTGTCGTTATTAAGCATATCTTTACAAATATATCGAGACATAGAGTACTTTATCATGTAAAAAAATCTGCAAAATTTACTTATGAGCAGGTAGATAATAACTGAAACCCTCGATACTTTGGATACATCTCGATAATTAACATCTACTTCTAATATTTTATCACCAGATTTTAATCAATATTTTATAAGTACAATAAAATGAAAATTTCAAAAAAAGTATAATTTTTCATGTTACCATTGAGTATGACGTATCGGCATCTTCAATAAAATTAAAAGAACGTACAATACTTGTCATAAGATCAATCTTCTCTGACGTTGTAATGAAAAATTAATGAAAATGAAATCAAAAACAAGTATTGTTTGATAATAAAATCTTTGACATAAATCTTTATCATAGGATGACTATTCAATCAATAAACTATTCAAAAATAAGTCACATTCCCCTGTATTTTTTCAACCACTACCAGTAAAATTAACATAAGATTAATGATAAAACTTTCAGGTTTTGAAAATTAACGATTAATTTTTTATTGGTTTGAAAAATACTCATTTAGAAGGAGAATGTTTTTTAAGATCAACAGTGTATTTCGACACTCAAATCATTTTTCATTCTAAAGTCAACATAAATTGGCAATTTCAAGGAAACGAATTAATTACAAAGCTAATTTCATTCATCTTGAATACAGTGCTTATATAAGACAATTTCAGAACATGAGATGTACAATAATTGAAAGAAAAAAACATTATAATTAATGAATAAATTAAATTGATTTTAATTCGCATTTTTTAAAATTTAATTATGAATTATCTGTTTACATAAAATTATTTTTCCGACCTCGGGTGGTTTTGGGAGGCTGGTACTTCCTCGGGCGAAAAAGCAGTTTTCCGGAACTCGTTCGAAAAGTCTCCTTTACGAACCTCGTTACGTCCCTCGCCTTCGTCTCGGGCCGCAAACCTCTCGGTTCGCAAACAGAGACTTTTCAAACTCGTAGGAAAACTACTATTTCTCTACTTGTAAAAGTTCTCTTCCTGCGTTTGAAATCAATAACAATTAACGATACCTTTAAAGATTATTTCTATGGTCCAATAATGTATCACCAGTCAAAAGTGTAAGGTTTTAAACGTTTTTTACACGGTTATATTTTTCATGAAAATGTTTGCAGGTACTATTTCAACACTAAGCAAGTATTTCAGTATTCCTGCTTATTTAGATATGTGTACAAATCGTATTACAAAAATAAACATGATACAGTGGTAAATGTGAAACGTCACTAGTGATGATGTAACAAGTTCCAATATAATTTTGAATAATCTCCGATATTATGGCATCCTTATATTAAACGTATCTCGTTAATTAAGGAAAAAAAGTTTGCCGACATTCATCTGATTTACAGCTATTCGTTACATTGTTATGAAATGATTAGAAATTAATTTAATTAATTCCAATTTTTTTAGTCACTCAGGCTTAACTACGATACTTAAAAGCTTTTCGAAACTCACATATGAATGAGATATCTAAAAGTTCTATTCTACTATGATTAAGTATTCAATGAAATTTTTTTCTTCAAAACTTTCGTTACTTTTCTCACAAGGATTGCCACCTCAGAAAAACCACAGGAAAAATCCGACTTACAAAACCATTCCGCAAACGAGGAACTGACAAACTAAAAGGGCCGATTTAAAATCGATCAAGACTGGTTTTTACTTAAACTTCAGATTCAATGGGTACCATCGAAATGCATGTCATTCAACATTAGTCAAATTCGATTACACCTCCAATCGTCGAGTCTGCATCAGGAAACGTAAATAAAATTTGAAATCAATACTCGCCTGGAATTTGGATCCCAATTCAACCCATTCAACTTACGTTTTCAGAAGGAAAAAGTCACAATCGTATCATCTGCTATTGCAAAATAAAAGAGAACCACGGTAGCGTATAAAAACGTAAAGGCATGCTCGAACTGTTCTCCGCATCCCTTGACGTACTCCTCACGAGTTCCCTACGATGTGTGACATGCCCATGGATATACTCATCCGTGACCAGCGATGTGCAAAGTCCAAAAAGCCCACCCGCAACACCCACACACAGGCCCGTTTGCTCGCTCTCTGCGTCTGCGTCGTTTGCGATGTGGCGTCGCGGCGACCTTATCAGCACCTATGGCTCAGTCGTCGTCGGTAGCGGTAACCGAGACCACGCGCGCGCGCATCCCAAACTTGACGGACTCTCTTTTTGGCTGTACATAGTCACAAGGTTTTGCAGGAACGCGGAGAGACTTTCAAGTTCAAGTTTGACCGGCGCACTTTCGACTCGTTCCTCCTCCCGTTGGCTCGGCTTTGTCTCAAGATTCTCGAGCAAACGTCCCTTAGTCGGCCGATCGTTCGTTTGTGTCGATTTTTCGTCTCTTCAAATGTGAAAAGTTGTGAAAACAAAAGGCCCGTGTTTCAATGGTTTTTCGATCACAAGGGATGTATATGCTACTGACCGGTGCGTCGGTTGTTGGTGTTGATCACATACCGGTATCTCACCCCGTGCGAGAGCTTGCGTTTGGGAGCGCTTGATGGTGCGTTGAATCGGTGTGAAAATCCACTGCCAAGGGACGACGACGACAGCCAGTCGATTGTCTTGGCTACTGTGGTGTAGATACACAATAAAAAAAATTACAAAAGACAAATCGAGAAGAAGAAACGACAAAGTTACCACGAGTCACGCGAGTGTTACCGCACGCCGATCGCATGGTCGTGCGAGCGTGTGTCCGTGTGCTTACAATAACGCGAATGCGAGCAAAGTGTGCGTAGTCGAAGGATGAGTGTCGGCCGACCGGAGCTTCCAGCGATCGCGTGAAAGTTGAAACGCCCTCACCGATCTGCCATGGATGGCTCTTACGAATTGCTGCTGCTGTCCCTGAACAACTCGGCCAACTCGAGTAGCCGCGGTAAAAATGGTAGCTCAGAGTACGAGTCAACGATGTGGTCGACGACTGCGAGTCTGGACAACGAGTCCAAGTCGTGGTACTCGAACGACGACGAGGCACTGCTGCACCAGTACGCGTGGATGGCCGAGCCGGTCCGCGATCCCTTGTACGTCGTAGTGCCGATCAGTATAATCTACGCGTTGATATTTGTGACGGGCATCATAGGGAACGTGAGCACGTGCATCGTGATAGCTCGCAACAAGTCGATGCACACGGCGACCAACTACTACCTGTTCAGTCTCGCGGTCTCGGACCTCCTGCTTCTCGTCCTCGGCATGCCGGTCGAGATATACCAGGTCTGGTACAAGTACCCCTACATATTTGGCGAGGCCTTTTGCGTCCTGCGAGGCCTGGCCGCCGAGACCTCGGCCAACGCGTCGGTGCTCACGATCACGGCTTTCACGGCCGAGCGGTACGTGGCAATCTGCCACCCCTTTCTCTCCCAGACGATGTCGAAGCTCTCGCGCGCCATCAAGCTGATACTCTTCATCTGGCTGGTTGCGTTGTTGTGCGCCGTGCCCCAGGCCATACAGTTCGGCCTGGTGCCCCTGCCCTACGACCCGAAGCTGTTCATTTGTTCGCTCAAGGAAGTCATGTTTGAGAACTCGTTTGTGGTGGCGAGCGTCGTTTTTTTCGTGGTGCCGTTTCTCGTGTTGTTGGTGCTGTACGTTATGATCGGCATAAAGCTCAAGGCCACCACGATCGTGAAAGAGCGGAAAAAACAGGCCCCAGTGCCGAAGCATTCAGCCAGCTTGAGGGTTAAAGTCGGCAGCTCAAGGATGGATAAGCACTGCAGGCAGTATCATTGCAAGTCTACCAGGAGGGTGCTCAAAATGCTTGGTAAGGGCTGACGGGGCTTGCTTTTCGGGCGCACACGGCACGTGATTGAAAGTTTTCGTGCAAGTATCTGTGGGGATCATTTTTTTCCATCAGACTGTTGCTGAGTGTAGTTTGAGTCGTCCGGGGAAGGTGCAATCATTTTTTGCTAGGTTCACTTTTTCATTTTTTCAGAAGAGAATCAAACATAATTTATAAACAAAATTTGGTAAAGATTTGCGTGATTTCGAGCTCGTGTTATCATGGGGCTTAATGGTTGAAGAAAAAATATGTTTTCTGTTAGTTGCTCGTGTCGGAAGTGTACACCAAAATAACAAAACTTTTTTTTCTTTTTCTCGTCAGATCTTTCAATTCAAAGATCAGATTAAAAATAAGCTCTCGCACGCCTCATCTCCTGCGTTATAATCATAGCCGTGATTAGCGTCTGCAATTTCGAACGTACCTCCGAACTTGCTCGAAATGACCACCCACACACATGGGACCAAGCGCAACTCGTACCGATGCGATCTCTGAGGTTTAATCAAGCAAACTCATTCCATGCATCTGTAACTGTTGCAAATGCATTTCTACAAAATGCAAACTGTGGAGTAATATCCTTCACGCTGTTTAATCTACTTACAAACCAATAATAGTGCTGTAAACAGATAGTTACATCATTAACTATGAGTAAACTGAGAGTTAAATTTTTTATTTAAACACCTTTATGGTTCTAGTAATTAAAATTTGGTCTAGTAATTAAATCCTCAAAGCACAAGGCCTAGACCGCTGCCTCTTTTAAATTTCAGAAGAAAACTACCATAATTAATGACAGGATCACTGTCCAAGTTCATTTTGTCGCTAATACTTTTTCTATTTAATGCAAAGAGCTCCGAAAAATATAGAAATAACTAGACCAGCTCCAATGATTTATTTCAAGTGGTTGGCAGGAGTAGTATTAGGACGCTTTGATTAGAAATATAACACCATGCAATGTGCGTGACCAAGAACATGACTTGAAAAGGGGTGTTAAAGGCCTTGTATCAGTAGACAAAAAAAAACTCTTAGACACGCTTAACTAAGAGATAACAATTTGATTTGCCTACCCTACTTGGCGCAAAGATTTCTGCCACATCTTACCAACAAAAATATATCTGCGTAACTAATCCTACCTCAGAGATCAGAGATCAGTGAAGCCTTATAGTCCTCTATACCTGATTTACAATGATACTTGAAAAAAATTGTAATGTCATTAAAGATTAAAGGGATTAAAATTCACTCTATCAGAATGAGTGAATTTGAGCTGTTCCCGGGCAGGATATTGAGCAAACTGTACCCGCGTACTATTTGTATCGAGTATAGTGTAGGATCGAAAAACGTATTCTCGCAAACAACGATTTTAAAATCTACTGATTCGTGATTACAGGAGTAAAAAAAAAGCTTAGGTATGTCTTGCAGGTGAGATGTAAATGATGGAAAAAATATTAACATCCAAGTGGTGCTTTTTTTCGTGCGTAACATAAGATTTTTTGTGACTACTTTTTTTCGCGAAACCTTTGACCAAGGCGCATCGTGGATCATAAATCGTATAATAATACAAGGAAAAAATGGATATAAAACTCATTTCGATCTAAATTATTTTTGAAATTGACGATTCAAGTGCTAGCAGGTGATTAGTCTTGAAACTGACTGAATCTGTTTTTATTTATTTATTTTTATTTATTTATTTATTTTTTTTTTTTGTTAAAAATGGACACATCCGATTACGCAAGATAATGAAGTTTCCTTATGGATGGTAACCAAATTAAAATTAATGATATCAAATTTTTAATGAAATTACAAATAAATTACAATGTTAATCTGTAATAAAAACAGCATGAATTAATAAACAAGTCCGAAGTATTACTACACACACCCGTTGCACTTCCTCAAAAATACCCCTCCCTTAAACAAGCAAAACAATTTCATGGATCAGTAGTTAAACGCGATCTTTTGAAAAAAACAGCTTTAACGTCGATGTCGTCGATAATTAAACAGCGTGCTGGGGTAATTTATTCATGTGATCATATAGCTCGCGAGTCAATATTGCTTGTGCATGGCTGTTCTAATCTAGGCCAAAATCGTCTTGTATAACTTTCACTCGAGAGTTTATTCTCGCTACTTCCTCTTCCTCATCCAATACTTAGGGATGATTACCACCGATAACTCATCGTTCAGGCTACTTTGTCAGTAAATATGGCGCAAAACAAAACCCATCGATCTGTTTCTCATTATTTTTTTGGCTATTACGAACCGAGAGATTTTGTCCCTTCCTTTTCACGCCAAGAAACATGGGCACGTACCACTGAGGTGCATAATACGCATCATCCAAACTGAACTAGTGTAAGATATAACGAATATGGAAGTAGGCGATACAGCACAAGCATGGACTTGGGCTAATCTAACTCATCATTACGTCATCGAAAGCTGTTGGACAAAAGGGAGGCAAAAATAACGTGGTGATCTGGTGAGGGTCGCTTTATTGCTGTCACCCACTAGGGGGTTATTCGACGTACGAACCTTGGTGAGTCGAAAAAATGAGGGAGGTATCATTGCCTCATAATGGTTATGACGTGACTTTAAGCGTCGATACTGCCAGATGTTTATCGATTATATAATTTAAGGTGAGGGTATGGGAGCTCGAGCTCTGACGTGTCGGTGCGTGCGAACAATGCCAAATATTTACGTTCGCGTTTGTAGGATAATGTGGAGTACAAAAGCTGAGAAAGCGATCATTTTTTGTTATCTTTTCACAAACTGTAAAATCACGTACAGATTTTTTTTATTTCGTACAAGTAAAAAAAAAAAAAAAAAAACAATTGAGGTAGAGAAAAGGCTTTTCACAGGTAAAAAACAATAACCTAAATACAAAAATGTTTTCATTGCATGTGCATGCTTGTATAGGTAGATGTAAGTGAAATATGGACACCATTATAAGGTAAAAGGAAAATATGTTAAAATAAAATAAAAAGACGTGCGGGTAGCTAAAATCTACTTAATGTAAAAACATGTGCGAGGTGATAAACTCATCACTTTTAGTATACCTAGAGCATTGTGACAAAAATTTAAAGGCTACTTACTCTCTTTACCATGTGTAACTCAAACTGCTAGTCAAATTACAGTGTCGTGACTGCACGGTGTCGTAGCTTTCCTGCTTGACCATGAAAGTAATTAAAAATACGCGAGGAAGAAAAAAGCACCAGCAGAGGTAGAAGTTAAAGCGATTGCGCGTAAAATTGATTCCAAAGTGCACGTAAGGCGTTCCTTACATGAGGTGCTTATTTATCGGGCACTCTAATTAATGATTGAAACTTGGTTAAATATAATAGAACCCCTGCAAATATAATTAGCACCCTTAAAATTAATTTTGCTGAGATTTTCGATGAGGTATCAACACATGCATTATATAATCCTGGCGTTAACAATATGTTAACAATATGGTATGATAATAAATTGACATAACGGTGATAATTGCGGCTTATAGTTCCAACGAAAAAGCATCACCCTCAAGTGTGTTTTTCATGCGTTTTAATTTTTTCTTCCTTTTTTTTTGGAGTTTGACTGACGGGAAACTTATTTTATTTCGCTAATCTTGTACAAAAAAGTCACAGGTCAAAGACCCCCAGATCATTACTAGTATTTGCCCGTAGTCTTTGCTAAATATTCTACAAATTTTCTTGTACGATATAACTTTAACATACACGTGGCTTAGTTAACCTTTTACATGCTGACGAGCGATTTAAAGTTACAATAGCTACTCCAATTTAAAAAATAGCAAAGAAAGTAAGATTATTCAATATTCATTGATTACCAAAGGATGTGCGTAACTTGACCTTCGAGTAGTGTCATTAAATTTTTTCTTTTTTTATGTCGTTATGATGTTTGATGTCGTTAATAACTGATGAAAATATCTGCGCTGTATCTCGTTAATCAACTGTCAACAGTTAAAATTGTAGATTGGATTTTGGTTTAAACAATGATACGAGCTTTGATTAAAATAACAATTCTTAGAAGCCAAATTAAATGATGTTTACCTGTTCAATTAAAAAAAATGTTTCTAGTTACAACCCACCATTCGACTTTGATAACTGAATTAGCTCTTAAAACTTAGCAATTTTCTTGCAATCTTTGGTGACTCTAAAAAAACTATCTGAAACTGCAAGCTTGAGCATTATCATGCACGCATTGTTCATCCCTATAGACTGCATTCCTACATTCACTTTATGCAATATGCTTTGAATAGAAACGATCGATCCCTCCCACAGAAAGTAGATCATCCATCGAGTACGCGTATCCGATACGTGTAAATTTAACACCAATTTTTATTGTGTGCTTTTAAATTAAAAAATAATTCTTTCGAGCGAAAAGGCAAGAATTCTCTCGACAATGGAAAATCACGATCTCACAGTAAAACAAATTCGTCTTCGTTGTTGGCCACGCACTAACTGGTTAAATGGGCCGTGAGAATATGTGTTCTCGTTATTGTGTTTTACTTTGGCATTGGATTAACTCGGCAAGCCAGCCACGAGCTATCGTACAAATGTATAATTATACCTGAGTTTTGGCACTTTCAAAGAGACCAAGGCATACTGTGTATACAGTGATGACACACGCACATCTGCGCTTCACTTTACGTACATAGTTTCTAAGCCAGAGTTTTTTCCTGTGGAAACGTTCAAACGAAGATAGAAATTTTTTTTAAGAGGTTGACAAAACTAAGTGGGCAGATAGATTTTTCCAACGGGAAGTATCGTGTGAACTTCACACCAAGCAGCTGGTTTTCTTTAACAAATACTTGTACCCTAATTCAACGAGCTTCGTCGGTATTGTTAACTTCATTTTATGTAAAGCCGACGAGCAGATGACGTTTCGATGAATACTCAATGAGTGTCAGCAACTTCCAACTTCGGAATTGTCGAGTGCAGGATTCACTAAAGTTCGTGTTGCATTTCTAGTTACTTATAAGTTACTCTTAATGATGTCCTTAGCTTCAAATTGCTGTTTTTATTAGAATTCGTGGTAAATATTGACACCAGCATCGTAAAACGTCGATAAAAATACCGTGCCTAATTAATCAACAGCTTCCGAATGATGACTACTTTTTTGATAAGTGTAGGCCAAAAAATAGAGTTGAACTTCAAAAACAGTGGAGAAAAGTACTGAGTAGCATTGAGTTTAAAGCATAGGAAATCACAATATTATCCTCGAAATTTACTAAGTCGCCTACAAAAGTTATTTAGGCTAGGGTCAAACTTCACATTTATTGAACATTTTTCTCTCCTTACGAGCATATATTTCAGAGAAACTCCTTATTTATGAGTAGTAGGTAGTGGTGACGAAAGGTTCCATTGGCGACTAATTCTCATGCTTTATTGACGATGAGAGAACGCTTTCTCTGTTCAATCATCATTAAGATTAAGTGGTAGCATGCGTGGAGGGAGGGGACTTTACGAGACCTATATTTCATACGTGGAGTTCGAGAAAAGCAAAAAAATTTCAATGCTAAAAGTAAGAAATTCATACTATTATTTTTCAAATTGACAAAATTATTTTAATGGTTGGATTAGTTCCAAAAAACTAATACATTGTCGCTGATCATACAGGCACAATGTTGTGAGGGAGAGTTATTCCAAGCTCTGAAGAAAATTTCCGGCCCATTTGATCTGCTGTTTCAATGGTGACACATGCACATGAGCTTTCATCAACCTTTTGTATAGGAATATGATGGTAAATAAATTAAGCCAAGTGAAACTGACAGCATTTCAGTCAAAGGATTGATATTTTAAACCTAATATGTATCAGATAAACGTGTTTGATAGAATTTTTTAATGCAATAATCATTTGTCTCAATTTAACTAAATTATTCAAGTATACAATTTAACTGCGGGTACTTAAACTATTACTATTATTATATAGATAGAGAAAAGAAATAAAATCATCCCATCATATCACATTATCTTATCCAAATGGGACGAATAATTTTAAAAAATTTCCATACTAATTGATTCCTTAAAATAGAATCGTCTGACATTCAAAATTTTTTGCACTACTCGCTATACTGTTGATGGGTTTTGAAAACACATAAATTTATAACTGTGACTTTAAAAAAACTAATCAATGACATTTAAGGTGAAGCTATAGTCATCATCAAGCAGCTTTTAAAAGAAAACTTCTGATATTTTACCAAGAAATAGAATGAAAATAACTGCTGAAACTTTGACTTATTTATCTCGTATATGTTTTTATCTTGTCAAAAAATTTTCAATGTTAAATGAAAATTTTAAATAAAAGCATGAAAGTGTTTGTTTCTAAAGAATGCTTCATCAATTAAAAACACATTGCGAAACATATTTTTAATTAGCATCCAGTCGCAAAAAAAAACTTTTTCAATTACCTGCTTCCAGGATAGTAGAATTGATCCATAGCCACTGTAAAATAAACTGTTACTTTGCATTTATAAATTCACTAATGATATTTTTAATGTTTCTTAGCTTATCATTTTCCTATCACAGGTTGACGTTCAAGCCCCTAAATACTAGTAGTATGATCATTAAGAAAAATTGTGTGTATGAAAGTGCTTTGTTTTTAATTGCACTTCAAATCAGCCTAGTACTTAGTCATTAAGAGGACACAAATGAAGGAGCTTGTAACAAATGATAAAAATTGGTTACACTAAAAAAATTCTTTTAGTGATTAAGCATACTCATTGATCAAATCGCTGCCCAGAAAGCCTAAAAAAATACGGTATTGAGCTAAAAATTATACCTAATGAAAAAGTGTTGCAACATGTTTTCTATACGTGGACAATAATAGACTGGACTCCTGGGTAAGAAAATAATGTAGCTCTTTACCTCTCTTCTTGCATTCATTTCTCTTTCTCTATATGTTCTTATGTCTGTATCACGTGCACCGCAGCTACAATGCAAAAATTTTCTATGCGTTTATGCACTTCCGTTGGTACGTGATGAGACAATGATGACGTTATGATACTAACTCGTCCAACTGGTTCTTTCTTGTAAATTTTTAGCATAAGTGAATTATACATAACGGATAAGTGCATAGGAGCCCCACCACTTGTTATTTCTTCAAATCAAAAGTATCCAAGGTCATGCCCAGCGAGAGATGACTGTTTGCTTAATCTAAGAGAGCTCGTGCATATTATTATCATCTATAGGATCTGTGAACGGTAATAAAAAGTGAGCAAAAAGTATATGTAATAAATGAAGAGTGAAGAAAAAACAAATGGAAAGAAAGTGACTGATGTCCCATTAATTGCGATTTAAAACTTTATGATGTTCCCGCTTTTGTATCGATGAGGAAATCATTAGTCTTTTTTTTCGAATAATATCTCCAGATTATTATTTTTACGGGATCATCATACTTATGTTTCTTTACATATTTTTTAATACCATTTAGGATGCTGATTTTTTTCTGGGACGAAAATAATTAGATTTATGTTACATCGAAATATTATTCATATTATAAAAGTCCAGGAACTTCGAAAGTTCCTTGTTTCATATCTGGCATGACTTTTATTGTAGTTAAGGGTTGGCTAAAATTCACTCGTAATTTTTTTTTTTTTTTTTCAATAAAAAAATTATAAAACTTCTTAAATATTAAAATTTTCCTTGATAATATCCGGAAAAGATACTGTAAAGCATTTTAAGATGTTTCTTGGGTTAATAAATGGATGATGAACCTGTATGTATGATTGAAAACTGTAAAGCATTTAAAAAACGTATGAAATTGTTTCGAATATTAAAGTCAAAATAACATGTATACACCAAAAAATTTTTTTATTTGAAAGATTATTTGTGCGTGTAATATATATCTTTACAAACATCCAAACCAGGGTACAAAATTAAATGTACTTACTAGGTGGAGCTCTTCTTAAAAAAATGCTTATGGTGAAAAAAAAAACATACACAAGAATTTGTTTGTGTGTTAAATATGTAAAAAAAACTGCATGTTTTGTGTAGTATAATACACTTTTAGCCTGAACAAATTTTTTTCTATTATTAAAGCTATTTTAAGTTTATCATTGAACGTAACGTACCTATTGGATAAACAATATCTTTTTTCCATGAATATTTTGTCTAAGGTCATCTAAAATAGTAGTAGGCACCAATCCAAGTACCAATAAAAAATATTCATTAATCCGAAACTCATTTAGTCTTCATAACGATTCGCGAACTGTATAGGAAATCATTTGTACAAGGATGTTACTACCAATCCTATCCTTGAGACGAGTTTTTCTCCGTGTTACTCATTAAATTTCTGCCTCTTGATAAGAAAGTGTGAAAACTTCGTAAAAGTGTGTGAATCAAAAGTTAGCCCATTAGTAGAATATACTTTTTTGTTCCAGCACGTGATACATGTCTGGAATAATTTGCACTTAATGCAATTATTGTGTAATAAACTGTATTATTCATATAAGTGACTGATGGCAGTTTTTTTGTTCGTTAATTGTAAAGTTCAAAAGTTTTGTGCATCACTGTTTTCAACCGATCTACTCCCGAGGGACTAACCACTTCCAATACTCCCTGAACGTTCTTGAAAAATTATCGTGATTCTCTTTCATTTTTTTAAAATACTCTTGATTGAATGTGTATGAAATAATTTAAGGATACTTGCAGACTATCTTATAATTATTAAATCTAAAAGTATTCGCATTCATACAGTACACTTTGAGACCTCCGAGAATAGAGACATAGATCAGTAGGATCATAAATACGAGCATAAATTTAATGTTTTTTTAAGTAAATCTTGGAGTATAATTATCTTAGCCTTACATGATTTTGGTCTTTTACAGCGTGTATCGTTACAATTTTTTAAATTTTAAATTACAAAGCGTTTAATTGACACCTCGTACAGAAAGTTGGGATGATTTTGGATGACTTTTAAACCGCGAAATCGTTATGGACAGTAAGTCCTGGAAACATGCTTCTAGGCTTGTCCGACTTAGTTGCATCTTTGATCATCCTGAAAACTATTGCCAATCAATTTTGCCATACAAAAATACAAGCCATTACGTAATCACTCATGCTACGTGAGCCCTCCAAAAATCTAAAACAATGAAGAATAGTCCGTGAATAGATAAGAAAATACGAAATCGCTCTAGCCAAGCATCACAATAATGATATATCGATCCATCCTCAACATTACAACACAATGCAACAGTACTAAAAAACATTCGGACATCAGTTATAATTGTTGGTATATAAAATATAGCGTGTATAATATTACAAAATAATTTTTTTCCTACACATTTATTGATACAAACAGTCAGTATCAATCATATAGTGAGTTTTAAAGATGATGGTTAATCGATAGTTGTGAAATTCATTCATTTACTTCGTTTCTTCAAAATAGACACTGAAGAGTACGTGCTACATGTGTACGTAATTAATCAAAATCTTGACCTTCCTCTGAACTAACTACCATCACCCGCATGCATGCGCAGTCGCGAAAAAAATGGCACGTGCGAGCATACGTATATTATTTGCGATGCAATCGCTTGGTTGATTCTACCTAATGAACAATATCATAAATTTATACATACTGAAGTAATATATCGAGCATACAGTGCGCACGGACGTTTGTAAAGGAACTCACTGTTCCGAATGATCCATCGTATGAAACAAAAAATGTTGCTTATAACAAAATAGAATTTAATATTTTCTTTGGTAAATTTAATTAAAATAACTTCGTACTTAGTTTGTTGTTAAATAATTTTTGCAAAGAATACTTACCAATCCTGTAAATTTGTTGATGCATATAACATTTTTTTAAAGTCACTATTAATACAGCTTCAATATTATGGAATAGAAATAAAATAACAAAACGTACTTTATAAAAATTTTAAATCTAAATATCATAATAACAGACGTAAAAGATGTAAAGAAAAAAAAAAAAATTTGGCCATGACATGAGCTGATGGGTCATTAAATAAACTTTTCTTGTGACTCGTTAAAAAGTTGTAATAGTTAGATTTAGTCATAACTATAAGATACGAAGCTCTGGCGCTAAAGTGGCGATCTATAGCCGAAGATAGGATTGCGTAATCCTCTTTGTTGAGCTAACGTAACAGAGACTGGCTTTTTTCCAGAAGCTATGTTTTTTTTCGTTAACTGGATCGAGTTTTAATTTCAGACAAAAGATTTCTTAATACACCAGTTGGGCTCGCAAATCCATGTTTATGCATTTTATGCGCTTATATTACTGCTCAAAAAAATTACGTAACTTTAATCCTCATTTAGATCATTCTTTTGAGTTATGGCAAAAAAAAATAATACACAGTGGTCGTGATAATTTATTTACAACATGATTATACGTACTTAAAAAAAAATTTAATACAAGTTGATTCGAAAAAGACTACAAGTAGGAATGCCTTTTAGATTACTCTAGCCTTGGATTTTAAAATTTCAGAAATGGTACTAAAGAAGTTCCATTAAAATTTTTTTTATTTATTCTGTAGATTTCCATACTTTAATACTGATAAAATGATTGGAAATAGAATTTAAACTTACCTGAATTTTTAAAGTATCGTTTTTTTTAATCATCGCACAAGTGGTTACACTCTATTCTTCATACATGAATTTATTTCTTCATTCTTAATATTCTCTTCTTTATTTTCAGTAAGCAGTTGGTGTATGATTACGTATGTGCTTTTAATTATTTTATATCAGTATTCGCGATTAATCAAAAGTTTCGTAGTCGCTTCAACTTACGTGTATTTGATTTTAATTAAAGAAGGATTTTGAGAAGCATTATTCATTTACAATTACAGTAATTTACAGTAATACACATGACTCATTTCCTATTTTCATGTCAACAATAAAAAATCCCTTCAACCATGTATTTTTCACGTAACAGATCAAACCTTTATTTTTTACTAATTGCGGATGAATCGAATGCACTTTTGCCGTCATAATTGCCATTCGTTAGACAAAAACTATTAACGACAAATTAAACTATTTATGCCATGCAACTTATATGCACCAGGTACCATTAAAGTTCGCAACAGTCATTAACTGTAGACACAATGATAAATGTATCACGTATATTCGAGGAATCATTAAAAAAAAAAAAAAAATGGGTCAATCAAAAAGATACCAAATACAAGTTGCATATAATAAAAGAGTCTTCTTAAAACTAGTGAATTTAGTTAATTTCGTAATGAATTTTGTCTTTACTACAACTGTAATAAAAATTAACTAATTCTTCTTTGAATCTTACAAAAAAAAGGAACACTTGGGGTGTGTAATGTATGAATACAACTCGAAAAATTCATGGTAAAAAAGTAACAGTAACAGTAACAGTAGAAATTAGAAATTGTCATTATTTAACAAGTTTTAAAGAAAGTCAAATCATAATCAATACTTTTTACGCCTTTAAATTGTTTTCTACTTTAACGTGGAATTAAAATGCACATTCACGTGCATTGAAAAAGCTAACTATTTAGGGAGCTCAAAATGTTGTCTCCTCTTAAGATTGTGCCCCGTGGAGATGGAGCAGTGGACAAGCATATTTTTAAACTTGCTAAATATGCCCATGAGATACACTTGCGCAGGTACGTACAAAGAAGCAAAACAGTATACGAAGTAAGAATTTAAATTTCCTCTGTACTGGTTGTTCCAAAACCGGCATGCATTAAAAATCATACGAATAATAAACTCTTTGCGCATTGAGGTGCACTTGAGGCTTCAAAAAAATTCCACCTGAGTTGGGTTTCACTTGCATAAACACATTTTTGCAATACCAATACACTAACGTAAAAAGGGCTGTCCGAAAAATGTTCAAATTTTCTCAATTCAATTCGTAAGCTGTTGGCGTGTGCAAGTATATCGAATTTAACATTTTTACAAATTCGCTGAATATTTAGGACAGTATAATGTAATTTCAATAAACTGAGGAACACTCAAATATTTCTGTATGAAATTTACTTATCTTAGTATCTTTCGTTGCGATCAAAATGTATCAAATTTCAAGTAATCAGTTAAATCCCTAGTAAGTGTTGTGGATACTAAAATTTGCATCATTTACATGTTTTATATCTCCATTCACGATACGTTAATATATTCAATGAGCTAATGATTGAGGTTTAAAAAAATATCGCGTGCACGTGTAGGAAAAAAAAGAAGCGTTGGATAGCTTTCGAGTAGAGTAAATGATGTGTACGTTGTCTCTGTTGCAGTCGCAGTCGTGTTGACCTTCTTTGTTTGTTGGCTGCCATTTCACGTGCAGCGATTGGTTGCTACGCTTGAGAAAGAACAACAACAGCAATCACAGGAGAGTAATGAAAGAATGGCACTCGTTTACGTGATCTCTACCTATGTATCGGGAATACTCTACTACTTCTCAACGACAATCAATCCGATTCTCTACAATATTATGTCCCACAAGTTTCGAGAAGCTTTTATGGTGAGTTATTCAGTCAAGAGGATGAAACGAGGTGCACTCACTCTTTGCTGAATTTACAAGACTATTGTGTAAGAAATCCGCTCTGCGTATATGAACTATAGAATATACTTTTGTTTTACAATTTTTACAAACACGAGATAGCTCTTTCGCAAAACTTTTTTTTTTTTTTAATCGGCTTGGTAACTAACAAACAATATGAATTTTTTACAGCATTGCTAGAATGAAATGTAATTGAACGTTAATATATAATTCTAACGATGCATTTTTAACTTTTATAGTAAAAAAATTAAAGACTGTTACTTTTTTACTTGCAGTTAGGGAAACCCGAAGTGTTTTTTATTTTTTTTTTTTATTTGAAATTTAAAAACTTACAGTTGGGAACTGAAAAAATATTAGGTAGCAAACTTTTTACTTAGGATTACGTAAAGTTTTTCTGTGTTCTATATTTGATAAGATTTCATGCTCATCTAAGAGAAAAATTCTGCCCATCTCTCTTTAACGATCATCTGCTCTTTTTTTTAATCACTTTTTTACGTCAAATCCTCATTGGACAAGCTGAACCTTAGTCCTTTTGTAAAAGTTTCTCGTTGTAATTGCAATAATGATTTTTCCGCACTCGGGTGGTTTTGGGAGGCTGGTACTTCCTCGGGCGAAAAAACAGTTTTCCGCCCTCGGGTGGTTTTGGGAGGCTGGTACTTCCTCGGGCGAAAAAGCAGTTTTCCGGAACTCGTTCAAAAAGTCTCCTTTACGAACCTCGTTACGTCCCTCGCCTTCGGCTCGGGCCGCAAACCTCTCGGTTCGCAAACAGAGACTTTTCAAACTCGTAGGAAAACTACTATT